>JAXIVD010005314.1:7500-12500 GCA_036785275.1 Cancer borealis
TCACTGTCCTGGCAAAGATTCGGAGCATGAAGCTCTCCTCTTTTACTCCAAAGTGCGCTGGCTTTCCAAGGGCAATGTTGTGAATCGAGTGTTTTAACTTCGGGGGGAGCTTAAATTGTTCCTGGAAATGCAAAGGAAAGATGATCTGTTGAGTCACTTCAATATGGTTTTGTGGGAGCCACGTCTTGCATATTTAGCAGATATATTTGAGCAGCTAAATTGGTTGAATCTGAAGCTACAGGGCAAGGAAAGAAATGTGTTTCACCTGATGGATTGTCTTCGTGGATTTCTTGCCAAGCTCCAGAATTGGCAAAGGAAAGTCGGTGCCGGGAATGATGCCATGTTTGAAAACCTTTCAGCTGTCCTTGACGAAAACGAAGAAGATAGTCTGCTTGACCCATTACTTAAAACTGAAATCACTCAGCATCTGAGATCCTTGGAAAGTGAACTTAATATGTACTTCCCAGAATTCGAGGAGGAAGAAGGGAAGTTGGTAAGGAATCCATTCTCTGGCATTCTTGATATTACTACCATTCCCAGTGAAGTTCAGGACGAGTTCCTTGATCTCAAACATGATTCTGCTGTCAGAGAACTCTATGAAGAAAAATCTCTGAATGTATTCTGGTGTTCAATGCATCAGTCATATCCAAAAGTCAGTGAGATTGCACTTCGACTACTCTTGCCTTTTTCAACTACCTATTTATGTGAGTCTGGTTTCTCCACCCTTCTACAAATCAAGAATACGAGCCGGAACCGATTGGATGTGGACCCCGACATGAGATGTGCATTGTCAGTGACACAACCTCGGATTCGTCAACTGACTGAAAAGAAACAATGTCACCCTTCCCACTGATGTGTGATGCAGAGGCTAATAATATAACTGTTTCTCAACCATATTCAAATTTGATAGTGTCCGCTAGTCTTTTGTAGTCTAGTGATGTATGTTAAGCATATCAAAGAAATCTATCAAACATAAGATAATTGTGACTGTAAGTCACAATTCAATTCAATCTTATTTTATTACCTTTTTTGGAGAGGTGGGCTTTGGGAGAAAAATGAAGGGGAGCCACACGAATGTTGAGAATTCATGAAGGGGGGAATGGAGTGAAAAAGTTTGAGAACCACTGGGTTAGACTGACTCAGTAAGTCCAAGTTATTGACCTCCACAATTGTTAGCGTTACTAAATTGACGCAACACACATTGGCAATTGTTACTTCTTATGCGTTAACAACAGTATTAATTGATTGATCCTTCTGTCTCCCCCCCCCCCGCCGCACAGTATACTCAGCCAGGTGTCCGAAGTGTACCTGCCGCTCGTGTGGTTCGAGACGATCGCTGCGCTGCCACCCAAAGACGCCAAGGAGCTCAAGACGCTGCTCTACATCATGAAAAGTCCTCTCGTCACCATCATCTTCTCCTCCATGATTGGGCTGGGACTCCTCACCATCATTCTCGTCCTGCTCTACCACTATGAATGTGCGAAGAGGTCCTAGTGGCGTCTGGTGGCCTAGTTGACCGCGGGCTGGTTGGGAGTTATATTTATTTATTCTGACTTTAAGGGAAAGGCCAGGACTGACGCGTAAGTCCGTGAGAGCTAAATAAATAAATGTTAAGATGAAGGTGGTAGTATGCTTCCTTGATGGTGTGTGTGTGTGTGTGTGTGTGTGTGTGTGTGTGTGTGTGTGTGTGTGTGTGTGTGTGTGTGTGTGTGTGTGTGTGTGTGTGTGTGTGTGTGTGTGTGTGTGTGTGTGTGTGTGTGTGTGTGTGTGTGTGTGTGTGTGTGTGTGTGTGTGTGTGTGTGTGTGTGTGTGTGTGTGTGTGTGTGTGTGTGTGTGTGTGTGTGTGTGTGTGTGTGTGTGTGTGTGTGTGTGTGTGTGTGTGTGTGTGTGTGTGTGTGTGTGTGTGTGTGTGTGTGTGTGTGTGTGTGTGTGTGTGTGTGTGTGTGTGTGTGTGTGTGTGTGTGTGTGTGTGTGTGTGTGTGTGTGTGTGTGTGTGTGTGTGTGTGTGTGTGTGTGTGTGTGTGTGTGTGTGTGTGTGTGTGTGTGTGTGTGTGTGTGTGTGTGTGTGTGTGTGTGTGTGTGTGTGTGTGTGTGTGTGTGTGTGTGTGTGTGTGTGTGTGTGTGTGTGTGTGTGTGTGTGTGTGTGTGTGTGTGTGTGTGTGTGTGTGTGTGTGTGTGTGTGTGTGTGTGTGTGTGTGTGTGTGTGTGTGTGTGTGTGTGTGTGTGTGTGTGTGTGTGTGTGTGTGTGTGTGTGTGTGTGTGTGTGTGTGTGTGTGTGTGTGTGTGTGTGTGTGTGTGTGTGTGTGTGTGTGTGTGTGTGTGTGTGTGTGTGTGTGTGTGTGTGTGTGTGTGTGTGTGTGTGTGTGTGTGTGTGTGTGTGTGTGTGTGTGTGTGTGTGTGTGTGTGTGTGTGTGTGTGTGTGTGTGTGTGTGTGTGTGTGTGTGTGTGTGTGTGTGTGTGTGTGTGTGTGTGTGTGTGTGTGTGTGTGTGTGTGTGTGTGTGTGTGTGTGTGTGTGTGTGTGTGTGTGTGTGTGTGTGTGTGTGTGTGTGTGTGTGTGTGTGTGTGTGTGTGTGTGTGTGTGTGTGTGTGTGTGTGTGTGTGTGTGTGTGTGTGTGTGTGTGTGTGTGTGTGTGTGTGTGTGTGTGTGTGTGTGTGTGTGTGTGTGTGTGTGTGTGTGTGTGTGTGTGTGTGTGTGTGTGTGTGTGTGTGTGTGTGTGTGTGTGTGTGTGTGTGTGTGTGTGTGTGTGTGTGTGTGTGTGTGTGTGTGTGTGTGTGTGTGTGTGTGTGTGTGTGTGTGTGTGTGTGTGTGTGTGTGTGTGTGTGTGTGTGTGTGTGTGTGTGTGTGTGTGTGTGTGTGTGTGTGTGTGTGTGTGTGTGTGTGTGTGTGTGTGTGTGTGTGTGTGTGTGTGTGTGTGTGTGTGTGTGTGTGTGTGTGTGTGTGTTTCGTACGGACACACTATGTACTACCATACTGTAATACTACAAATCCGTGGCACTAACTGACGATAATGATGCTGGACATGCTTCACGACAGTCTACCCTTCAAAGCAACACGAAGCCAAACAGAAAACGAGCCTCTACGATACCTGACGGGACTATTCTGCCCATTACGAGGTTGTCTAGTCTCTAGTGGTCGTAGTTTTTGTTGCTTCAGATAATATTAGAAAGAATGACACAATATATTCTGAAAATAAATAATAACACAAGATGGAAGACTATTTCCTCTACATTTAAAAAACCCTTCAGACTGCCCTTGTCCAATGTGGTAATAAACGTAGTAGTAAATGAAGAGGAAAAACGAAAAGGATTCAGCATATTGTAATCCAAGGCAAGGGTGGAAATAACACTTAAATTTTCACATTACTGAGTTAGTGTATAGTGGTTGTCTATTATCTGGCCAAGGTAGGCATTATTTACAGATTTAGTTCGATAGGTGCGTGGGATTAGTTAATTGAAAGAGAGAGAGAGAGAGAGAGAGAGAGAGAGAGAGAGAGAGAGAGAGAGAGAGAGAGAGAGAGAGAGAGAGAGAGAGAGAGAGAGAGAGAGAGAGAGAGAGAGAGAGAGAGAGAGAGAGAGAGAGAGAGAAAGTAAATAAGATAAAAAGTAAGTTAACCAAGCTGTTGAAATATAATATAAAAATAAACTTGGTACTAATGACTGTCCTTTCATCAACACAAAACAAGAAGTTGAAGCGTTATCATGAATATAAAACTTAGAAAATAAATGTGTTAGTATAAAAAAATAAGATAAATATACAAAAATAAAAATAAACAAACTAATAATTATCAAAATACCTGATACAAAAAATTAAAGTGTAAATAATTATATCAAATACACGAAAAAATAAATAACAATAGATTAGAATACCAACAATCATTCTTCAATCAGCGTGAGTCTGGCTTTGATTAACCAATTAGCGACGCTGGATGTGTTGCGGGCGAGGCTGTAGCTCCACCACACCCTTCCCCCCACCACATCCTCCCGTCCACCACACCCTCCCCTCCCCTTCCTCCCCTTCGCCCCCTCCCCTCCCCCCTCTACCTCCCCTCCTCCCCTCCCCCTCCTTGACGACACAGCACCGGGCATCACTCATTCAGGATAACAGTATCGCGCTGCCTCTTGATTAATGCTGTACCGTAAGAAAAAGAAGAAAAAAAGCGTATTCTAGGGTTGATCACACACACACACACACACACACACACACACACACACACACACACACACACACACACACACACACACACACACACATACACACACACACACACACACACACACACACATGCACACACACACATGCACGCACGCACGCACGCACGCATGCAGGCACGCGCGCGCACGCACGCGCGCGCGCACACGCGCACACACACACACACACACACACACACACACACACAGACACAGACACAGACACACACACACACACACACACACACACACACACACAGGAAGGTTATATAATCAGAACTTAGTGGAAGTCAGAAGGACAAGCCCACATTGACATACTTGGTCATATAAACTTGGGAGTAACCTGGAGCGAGATGCGGGGACGGGAGGCAGCGGAGGGGGACGAGGGAGTGGGGGGGTCAGTGTGATGCAGGGCTGAGCGGGCGTAGTGTGGTGCTCTGTTTAATTACACCCAACATGAACTCTGTACTATTAATACTATTTCCTAGAGGTAGAAAGGCCTGGGCGGGGGTGGCGGTGGTCCTAACTTAACTCATCAATAACTTATACGTACAACTCCCGGCCTGCTGCTGCTGGAGGGTGTGTGGGGCGGCGTAAGGGTCTATGATCTTGGGGAGAAGGGGAGCGCCGCCCCGACATTCCTGAACTGGTGCCATCGTATCAGTGTTGTTATGGTTATCGTGTTTTGACGTCTCATCATTCACCTTTACGTATTTTTTTCCAATAAGTGTAAATTACTTGTTATTATCTTTCTGCAGTGCTTCAAGTTTATAACACATTAAACTTTACCCATCCATCATACATGTGCCTT
>JAXIVD010005314.1:17500-29964 GCA_036785275.1 Cancer borealis
GACCAGTCGACTAAAGCGTTCAAATCGCTTTGGATTTGTTTACGCTGAGTTTCAGAGTTGACCTTATTAACGATTTTTGTGTCGTCAGCGAATTTAGTAATTTTATAAGTGATACCTTCGTCGATATCATTGATGTAAATTATAAAAAGTATTGGTCCTAATACAGACCCCTGAGGGACGCCGCTGTTTACATTTACCCACTCTGACGTTTTTTCGTTAATTACGACTCGTTGTTTACGTTCTGATAACCAGTCTTCTATCCACTTACTAGGGTTTTGCGTTATACCATGGGCTTTTACTTTACATAAAAGATGTTTGTGAGGCACTTTATCGAATGCTTTCTGGAAGTCTAAGTAGAATATATCAACTGCTTTCGTGTTGTCGTACAAACTATATACCTCATTGAAAATATCGAGTAAGATTGTGAGGCATGATCTCTTATTTCTGAAACCGTGTTGTGAATCTTTGATAATGTTGTTCATTTCCAAGTATTGTACAATTTTGTCTCTAAGGATCGATTCCATCAACTGCTTACTGATGTTAAACTAATTGGGCGATAATTACCGGGGTTATATTTATTACCTTTTTTAAAGATCGGAGTGACGTTCGCCAATTTCCAGTCTCGAGGGACTCTGCCAGTTGATATTGATTTATTGAATATAATGCAAAGTGGCTTAAAGAGCTCATTTTTGGCCTCCTTTAATATTCTCGGTGAGATCTGGTCTGGACCGGGTATCTTGTTAGTTTTCAGGTTATTGATCGCACTTAGTATATCGTTCTCATGGAATATGCATGAATTCAAGTAGGTATTATTATTATACACCCGGGGAGTGGGAAGGTTTGATATATTGTTTTCATCAGTGAAAACTGACGCAAAATACTCATTTTACATGTTAGCTATAACAAATTCGTCTTCGGTGTGTTCTCCGTTGGCTGTCGATAGAGGACCAATAGTTGAGGTGAGTACTTTCTTTTTTCTAATATAACTATAAAATTCTTTAGGATTCAATTTACAAGAGTTTGCTACACGGAGTTCGACATTTTGTTTATTTTGCTTTATCAGCCTTTTAGTGATACGTCGTATTCTATCGTGTTCAAGCTTGTCGTTAATATCCTTCGTTGTTAAATATTTTTGATACGCACTCTTTTTAGCCAAAAGACTGTTTTTAATTTCTCTGTTCCCCCATTTAGGTTTGTTGTTTTGAAAGTTACGTCTATTACGTAGTGGAATACAGGATTCTACCGTTTGTTTTAATTTGTTCGTGAATACTTGCCACGCCGTGTTTATATCGTCATGATTCAATAAATGATTCCAATCGCAGCTTGCTAGAGATCTAAATTTATTAAAGTCTGCCCTTCTATAATCTGGTACTTTTTCTAAATTTTCTATTATTTTAGGTTTCTCTATTTCAATGTTATATGTAATCACCCTGTGGTAGCTCGTACTAAATTCGTATCCTACAGTAACGTTGTTGACAAGGCTTTGTTCGGTTGAAAGAATAATGTCTAAAATGTTATTTTCTCGAGTTGGGTGTTCGACATGTTGGTGAAAAGAGCTTTCTAGTAGGTTTACATGGAGATCGTGTTCGGAGTGTGAAGTGAGAGGACATTCCCATTTGGTGACAGGTAAATTAAGATCACCGAATATTATACTTTGGTTTCTGCAAGTTGTTCATCAAGTTTATCGTCGATTGAATGTGACTGTGCTGGAGGTCTATAAATGAGACCGATTGATATTTTACGCGAGTTTATTTTTAGCTGAATGTACGTTGCATTGATATTTTCAATCGCTTGTTTCGATAATGCAATTGGGTGGAGAGTAGATTTAACGTACAGGAGCACCCCGCCTCCTTTTCTTTGATGTCTTTCGCTGCTGTATAAGTTATATCCCGGTATTGAAAATTCAGCTAAAAAATCTGTTTTTTGAGTTAATCCAAGATTCTGTAACACCGATGATATCATATTCCTCCAGGCAAACGATCTCTTCAAGATCCTGAAATTTATTTATAATGCTTCGTGCATTTAGGTAGCAAACTTTAATATTTTTGTGAATGGCTAGAGTATTTTGAATACGAGAGTTTGAGCGAGGGCGAGGGTTTATCGCAATGGGAGAACGCGGGATAATCACATTGAGTGTACTACTGTGCGGACGTGAGTTTATGTGATTGCAGGGACGAGTATTTACGATGTCAACGGTATTGTTGCCTGATACACGTTTTTTGACCTGAAGATGGACACTGCCGTGTGTAACAGCCTTCCAAAACGTGCTGAACCTACAAGATTTAGGTGAAGTCCATCGTGTCGGAAGAGGCTTGGTTGGTTGTAGAATTGATCCCAAAGGTTAATAAAATCTATACCTTCCTCTCTACAGAGGTTAGTTAGTCAAGCACCTGTTAGTACTAGAAGCCTTGTCGTAAAAACTACTTGCTGCGTTTATCCTGGGGAGAATACCAGAAATGATAATGTTACTGGACGTCATTTTATATTTTCTTATCATCTCACGGTACTTAGCTAGAAGGGCCTTTGATTTGGTTTCTTTAATGTCCTTTGTTCCAACGTGGATAATGAATAGAGTGTTCTCCGTTGAGTTAGCGGTCGTGTTTTCGTATGAATTTATTATATGGTCTAATTTGACACCCGGGAAACAATGACAGTGGTCACTTTTAGAGCGGGAACAGAATTCATCTAGCTGGTCACGTATCAGTGAATCACCAATCAGTTTGGTGTCTTCGTTTACCTGTGTCACTTCTGTTAAGATATCGAATCTATTGCTTGTCGTGACCGGTAGTTGACGTTTGGGGAATGGCCTCATACCGTTCCTAACGGGGATGAAATCGAAAGACATAGAGGCTATAGAGGAAGAGGGGTAGGAAGAAGAGGGAGAGGAGGAGGAGGAGGAGGAGGAGGAAGAGGAGGAAGAGGAGGAGGAGGAGGAGGAGGAGGAGGAGGAGGAAGGAGGAAGGAGGAGGAGGAGGAGGAGGAGGAGGAGGAGGAGGAGGAGGAGGAGGAGGAGGAGTACAAAGGAGTACAAAGGAAGAACAGACAGCAACAGTCCTACTGGACCTAACGAGGCTGTCTGTTTAGCTACACTACTACTACTATAATATCTACGTGATAGAGACAAAAGGACAGCAAAGTGGAAGGCTCCTCCCCACCCACCCCTCCCTCCAGCCGAAGCTGGCCGGAAGAGGAAGTGATACCATGTAGCATGAAAAAACTAACATGGAATTTGTATAGGAAATAAATAAAAAACAAGGAGTAATCTATGCTATTAAAAAAAAATAATAATAAAAAAATAAAAAAATAACGCAGTAGTGAAATATTCGACTTGGTGAACAGATGCTAAGTGCTTATCGAGTTTTTTCTTAAATGATTCAATTGTAGTACTGTTGACAATTTGTACTGGGAGAGAATTCCAAACATTTACGATTCTATTGAAGAAAAAGTGCTTCGCTTCGTTTGATCTAAAGCGCTTACCAATGATCTTGAAGCCATTGTTACGGGTGGAGCTTATGAGATCGGTAGTTACATAATCGTTTATGTTAATATTATCAAAACCATGGAAAATTTTAAAAACCTCAATTAGGTCTCCTCGTAGCCTACGTTTGGATAAACTGAATAAGTTCAGCTCCTTTAGACGTTCTTCGTAAGATTTGTTTCGCAGTCTTGGGATCATTTTAGTAATTCTTCTTTGTATTCTCTCCAGCTTATTAATATCTTTTCTATAGTATGGTGACCAAAATTGAATGCAATATTCTAGATGAGGGCGTACGAGTGCATTATGTAATGTAAGGATAACTTTTTTCAGATTTATAATCAAAAGTTCTACCGATGAAACCGACCAGTTTGTTAGCTTTTTTTACAACGTCTGAACAATGTTTATCTGATTTGAGGTCGTTACTAATAGTTATCCCTAAGGAGGAGGAGGAGGAGGAGTAGGAGGTGGAGGAAGAGGAAGAGGACGAAGGAGAGGAGGAGGAGGAGGAGGAGGAGGAGGAGGAGGAGGAGGAGGAGGAGGAGGAGGAGGAGGAGGAGGAGGAGGAGGAGGAGGAGAAGGAGGAGGAGGAGGAGGGGGAGGAGGAAGAAGAGGACGAAGAAGAAGAGGGGGTGGAGGAGGAGGAGGAGGGTGGGGTGGGTGAAGGGAAGGAGAAATAGGATGAGGATGAGAGATGGGAGGGTGAAGGGGAGTAGGATGAAGGGGAGGAGGGGAAGGATGAAGGGGATGAAGGGGAGAAGGAGGAGGGATTATTTATAGGTGGGGAGTGAGAAAGGGAGAAAGAGGGGAAAGAGAGGAAGGAGAGAGGGGGGAGGAGGATGGAGAGAGAGGGGAGGAGGATGAGGAGCCGGTGGGAGAGGGGGGTTAGGAGGAGGAAGGTGGGTCGCGAGAAACGGTATTTAGCTTGTCAGTTAGAATTTTTTTTATTTCAACATTATCTTGATTCAGCTTATTGTTTTCTAGTTTAAGTAATTTTACGTCTTCTGATAGTTTTTTTATCTGCGTTGTCGATGTACACAGTCTGCATAGGTCGTTACCTAAGTTAAACATCTGTTTAGCAAATCACCCCTTGCGCATTCCACATCTAACGAGATTGGAAGGCATATTAAAGCGAGCAGGTGAGGGTGGCGGTAAGGTCAAGAATATGTACAGGTCAGGTCAGGTTTAAGTGGGGATTAAAAGAGGGGAAGGCGCGGCTGGCAAGGACCGTTGAGAAAGTGAGGTATAGCTAATTACTTTACAGTTACTTGTAAACTATATGTAACGAAAAACCTTGCATAGAACACACGTTATATTGTACAACCGATAAGCTAACGCACTTGGTACAAGAGTTATGTTTATTTATTTATAGAAAAGGGGAACAGAAAATAAATAAATAAATAAATAAGTAACTAGATAAATGAAATAAACTGAACTACTTCTAAAATAAAACTATTTTATACCACTTATCAAACCATAAACTCTATTAGGTTTACAAACAGAAGGTTTTACGGCTGTGTAATTAGAGAAAGGGATAAATATATATGCGACAAAATAGAATGGTGCGAAATTAACTTGAAATGTAAAATTTACTTATAATGTCTATCACTGCTGTCTGTGTGGTGTAATTTGTGTTATTTGTGATATTTGTAAATGAGTAATTGAGGGAAGGTAAATTAATTTGGGGAAATATAACGTTTAGAAAAGACTTAACGTGTTTTGCAGGACAGCCGGGTACACCAGAGGTCACCGAGAGATCACGGAGGGGTCAGGCCAAGGTGTTGACACTAGGAAAGTCAGACCGTGAGTGGGAAAGTCAGACCGTGAGTGAGGAAGGTCAGACCGTGAGTCAGGAGGAGGAGGAGGAGGAGGAGGAGGAGGAGGAGGAGGAGGAGGAGGAGGAGGAGGAGGAGGAGGAGGAGGAGGAGGAGGAAGGCATAGGACACATAGGAACACATAGGAAAAGCAAACAGCAACAGGCCTACTGGCCCTTACGAGGCTGTTTGTGGTAGACTAGATTACACTATCTAATCTGGGGTGAAGGATACAGGATAGTAAGGGTGAGGGATTCTCCCACCAGCCACGACTGGCAGGAGAGGAAGGCCAGCCATGCAATATAAGTAAAAATAAATAAATAAATGCGTGGAATTAGATTAGACTAGCCATAGACTACACTATACTTGACTGGACACTCGAAAACCTTTTGCAAACCGGTCCTACAGCAGATTTTTAGAAAAATCAAATAAAATACTTAGAAATAAGATAAGAACCTCAAATAAAAAGCAAACACTTCAGAGTGATGTAGAGAATATGTTTATGAGCAACAAAAACAAATTAGTCAACGTATGTCATCAGTGGGCGACAATTATTAAATCCTAAGAAGCCAAGAAAAACACAAAATTTGCAATAATTTCCAGGAATATTGGAATTTCAATCTGAAAACACTTACATGCATAGCCCATGTAGTCTATATTAATATACAGTACCATAGAATACACCATACGTGACTGTGCACTCGAAATCGGGTCTTTCGCAAATGTGTCCTGAGGCGATTTTTTGTTTGTTTTATTTAAATAAAATACTTAAAATCATCATAGAAACCTCAAACAAAATGCAAACACCTCAGAGTGATGTGAAGAATATGTTTATGAGCAACAAAAACAAATTAGTCAACATACGTCATCGGTGGGCGACAATTATTAAATCCTGACACCAATAAAAAACACCAAATTTGCAATAATTTCCAGGAATATTGGAATTTCAATCTGAAAACACTTACATGCATAGCCTATGTAGTTTATACTAATATGCAATACCATAGAATACACCATACGTGACTGTGCACTCGAAATTGGGTCTTTCGTAAATGTGTCCTGAGGCGATTTTTTGTTTGTTTTATTTGAATAAAATACTTAAAATCATCATAGAAACCTCAAACAAAAAGCAAACAACTCAGAGTGATGTGAAGTATGTGTTTATGAGCAACAAAAACAAATTAGTCAACATACGTCATCAGTGGGCGACAATTATTAAATCCTAAGACACCAATAAAAACACCATATTTGCAATAATTTCCAGGAATATTGAAATTTTAAACTGAAAACGCATACATACATAGCCAATGTAGTCCATACTAATATACATGCATGCTTGAAATAAGATTTGAAACTATTTCCAAATATTCTGTTTGTTTTCTACGTTTTCACTGAGCATGGCAGGATACACAACACCTTAGTGTTGAGAGTAATTGTAAAATATAACCAAAACTTGAACACAACACCCTAAGTCACTCGTAATCAATTCACTCATACTCATACTTCACTCATACTTTCATATACCCATAAATAACATCAAGAAGAAAAAATTTAACATTCCTAATCAACTTACGATGTTTGCTGAGTGTCATCGAGAGAGCGTTTCTCAGAGACTGTGTAAAATAACTCCATTGTAATTCCTTATTGGTGATGGTCTCTAGTCAGCTTGTTGGTTTCATTGCCTCCTCCTCCTCTTCTATCTAGCAATGTTCTTTCCAATGATCTAATCACCATACATCACTTTCCCGGCGTACGTACTTTTCCTTTTATCCTGCCATGTTCAGTGAAAACGTAGAAAACAAACAAAATATTTGGAAATAGTTTCAAATCTTATTTCAAGCATGATTCAGAGTATACAATAGAAGTTGATGAAGCTACGGTCACACTAGGTTTTGCTAACGCTAGTCTGGCTTCCGTTTTTTCTGGATTTACAGCGATACGACTACCAGTCTGGTGACTCTGGTCACACACGTAGAAGAACTAACCTTGAGGAATCAGCTGATCATAACAACACAAGCCGTTATGGAGGAAGCACTTCTCTTCTTCTTTTTCTGCTCATGAACATTTTCCATGAGACTTATAATAGCGTCATGGGACCAATGAATTGAACTATTTATGTTGTTGACCTTTGTAAAGGATTGTTTTGGTCTTCTTCTTCTTGTGACCTCTTTCGCCTTTTGCCTTTCGCGCCACGAATTGTTGTGAAAAATTCATTCCCAAGCCGATATAACGTTTATATGACATTTGATCACAATCAAATCATATTCAGGAATGGTTATTTCACAATATGTGATGTTTTATTTCAGAAATTATTGCGAATTTGCCAGATTTTTTTGCTATAAACAATATGCTTTATACACAACTCCCACACGATTTTTCACTCAAACTTGTAATCTTTATGTTAATTTCCTATTTGCAAAAGTTGTAAAATCATTTTTTATGTTCAGCCATGGTTCAGCAATCATTACTGATTGTAAAGACATGAAATACAATGTCCTAAGTAGAATATGAACTGATAATATGAAGTATTATCTGTCATCACTCATAGCAGCGGAATCTATAGGACCGAAATGTAATATCGTCTGTCAGCGATTGTCGCGAGTGTCCAGTCAAGTATGGTGTAGTCTATGGAATAGCTTATTACTACTGTCACTAACACTACTTCCTGGCAAGCGATGTCAGGCCCCTAGCAACGTCCATTCCGAATCGAGATTTTGTAATTACGGTACGTTAGAAAGAACTTGCTCAAAGTTTACTATGTTGACGAATAATGTTTTAGTTGCGGATTGGCTTCTGAATATTTGTCCAGTCTATTTTTGAATGTATTAATTGTTTTACTGTCGACGACATTGGCGGGCAGTGAGTTCCAAACGTTAACGATCCGATTGAAAAAGAAATGTTTGGCTTCGTTTGATGTGAATCTTTTACCAGTAATCTTAAAAGTATGACGTCTTCTTGTTATATTTGATCGATCAAAAGTAATGTAATCTTCTGCATTGATATTATCAATTCCTTTAATTATCTTGAACATTTCAATTAAATCTCCTCTCATCCTTCGTTTTTCGAGGCTGAATAAGTTTAATTCTTTAAGTCTTTCTTCATAAGGTTTATTTCTCAGCCTTGGAATAATTTTCGTTATTCTACGCTGGACTCTTTCCAGTTTGTCAATGTCCTTTCTGTAATATGGGGACCAGAACTGTACGCAATACTCAAGATGAGGTCGTACTAGTGAATTATGCAGTTTTAATATGACTTTTTTCTGATTTATTTTCGAAAGTAAGCCCAATAAAGCCGACCAATCTGTTAGCGGTTTTAACTACCTCTGAGCAATGCTAGCTGGGTTTTAAATCGTTTGATATTGTGATTCCTAGATCTTTTTCCTTGTTCACTGCAGAAAGTAGTTTTCCGTTCATTGAGTACTGAACGCGATCATTATTTCTTCCGATGTGTAGTACCTTACATTTATCAACGTTAAATTTCATTTGCCATTTATTGGCCCAAGACGTTAGTCGATCAAGGCCTGATTGTAAGGCTTCTCTGTCACTTGTCGAAGTTACTTTACTGGCAATTTTCGTATCGTCAGCGAATTTTGATATTTTGCATGAGATCCCATCATCTATGTCATTAATATATATCAGGAACAAAATAGAGCCAAGTACTGAACCCTGTGGTACGCCACATTTTACGTTTAACCATTGAGAGGAGACACCGTTTAAGACTACTCTCTGTTTACGTTCAGAGAGCCAGTCCTGAAGCCAATTGTAGATGCTACCAGAGATACCGTGAGTCTTTAGTTTATTAAGCAATCGTTGATGGGGAACTTTATCAAAGGCCTTTTGAAAATCCAGATATATGATATCTACTGCTCTGCTTTCATCGTACGTGTCAAAAACATTGTGAAAGAAGTCTATTAAGTTAGTTAGACATGAACGTTTATTACGAAAACCATGTTGTGAGGGTTTTATTATATCGTTGTCTTCAAGGAATTTCACCATATTGTCACGAATGATTGTCTCCATTAATTTACATACTACTGACGTCAGACTGATTGGCCTATAATTTCCGGGTTGTGACTTGTCTCCCTTTTTGAAGATTGGGGTTACATTAGCACGTTTCCAATCTGATGGAACTTTACCAATCCTTAAGGATTTATTGAATATGATTGCAAGCGGTTTACTGATCTGATGCTTGATCTCTTTCAAGATTCTCGGGGAAATTTTATCTGGTCCAGGGGTTTTATTAATTTTCATCTTATCGATTTTTTGTTCAACGTCATTTTCTACGATGAGTAAATCATTTAAGAAGTTTTCGGTTCTTCTAGTCTCGAGTGGTTGAAACGATGAACAATCCTCTTCTGTAAATACGGATGCAAAAAAGTTATTTAGGATTGTAGCCATTTCATTTTCGTCGTTTGTGTGATTTCCTTGTCCTTTAGTAAGTGGACCGATATTACAGGTAAGGGCTTTTTTACTCTTAACAAAACTATAAAATTCTTTAGGATTAGATTTATATGATTCCGCTATATATTCTTCAAGGTTTTTCTTGCTGCGCTTTATCAGTTTCTTAGTTTCGCGACGAACTCTGTCAAACTCTACTTTGTCATCTTGGTTTTTAGTTGATATATACTTATCGTACGCGTCTTTTTTGAGAGAGAGGCTGTTTTTTATCTCATCGTTCCACCATTTTGGTTTGTTCTTCCTTGCTGAACGTCTGTAACGATACAGTACACATACTCTAATAGCTTCGTTCAGCTTTGTGGTAAAGGCCTCCCATGACTTATCAATATCTGATTCTGACTCTGACAACAGTTCACTCCAGTCAGTGTCTTCTAGAATTGTTCGCATTCTGGTGAAATTTGCCCTTTGGTAATTTGGTACCCTCTCCTTACTGTCATTTACTTTTATTTCCTTCATTTTCAAGCTGAACGTAATTATCCGATGGTCGCTTGAGCTGAAAACTGGGCCAACATTTACGTTGCTGACTATCTCTTCATTTGTTGAAAGAATGAGATCAAGGGTATTTAAGTCGCGCGTCGGTTCATGAACGGGTTGATGTAATTCGCTCTCTAATAAATTCGTGTACAGGTCGTGTCCTGTATGTGATCTTAACGGATTTCCCCATCTCGTTACTGGCAAGTTAAAATCGCCCATAATGATTGTTTCACATTGACTAATTGTTTCGGAGATTGATTCGAAAAGCAAACGGTCAATTTCAGCGGGTCTTCCTGGTGGTCTGTAAATCAATCCAAGTATTTTTCTGCTCGAGTTACTCTTTAATTCGATGAAAACTGTGTCCACTCCGTTGATGGGTTCTGTTTTAAGGGAGATCGGATGGAGCGAGCTGTGAATATATAGGATTACACCACCGCCAATTTTGTTTTCTCTTTAGGAGGAGGAGGAGGAGGAGGAGGAGGAGGAGGAGGAGGAGGAGGAGGAGGAGGAGGAGGAGGAGGAGGAGGAGGAGGAGGAGGAGGAGTACATAGGAGAGACGAGTGACAGGAGGCCTTGCGACCTATGGCGAGGTCACTCGTTTAACTAGGCTACAAAACTAAGATGCTATGGAGTAAGAGGTAAGGATAGAACATATGAAGGCTCCTCCCCACCCACCACTCCCTCCGGCGTTACCCGGCAGGAAAAAGAACGAAGAAAAACACCTCGTTTGTTGAGACAAACGAGGAAATTTTATATAGGAAAGATGGAAAAAATAGAAAGGCTAATCTAAATCAATCTAACACTACCGCGGGACAAAATGGAGGAGGAGGAGGAGGAGGAGGAAGAGGAGGAGGTGGTGTGTGAAAATACAAGACAACGCAATATACATTTGTGCAGCACTTTATTGATGGATACTTGATAGACACGCACCTACACAGATACACACATACACGCGCACACACACAGATAAACAGCATGACCAGCACAGATCCCTGGCGCTGAGAGCACATCCACGCCTCAGGCCAGCGTGAAGTCGTGGAGGAGGGAGAGGAGGTTCACAGTCTCCCTCCACCTACTGCTAACACCCTAAAGCACATCAAAAATATCATCTCGGATTTTCTCTCTAAATTTACAGATTCATGACAGGCTACACATGTGAGTATTCCACAGGGTGTCCTTCTGTAGTAACATTAGGCTTGATTTCCAGTGGGAGGGACAGCGCCGCCCCACCCCGGCAGCCGTCAATCAGGGTCGAAGATGAAGAACCACAGCACAGCACAAACAGTCGCTTCGGGAAGGTTCACAAGACGCCATCCACTTCATGTATGCATATATCTTTTTGCTGAGCCCATTCACTGCACTCACTTCTGGGCTCACGTGCGAAGATTTTATTGGAGGTAAAATTAAACAACACAACCTGGATTGTTAAGATGGAGTCTCCTTGAATATATTTTAGTTAACGCTCAAAACGGCAGAGTCAAGTGTTGCTCCCAGAAGAGGAGACGCTGCCTGGTGGCCCGACGAAGCCGCCGCAGCCTGGTGGGGAGAGGAGACGGCGGCCCAGTTGGTATTGGAGATGAGACCACGTAGCGGGCGAGCAGCGGTGAGTTGCCTAGGCTGAGATCAATGTGTCTGGAAGGAGAAGCAGCCATGACACACTATGTAGGCGGCCGAGACCACACTGATACAAGAATGGCGGTCCAGTAACATATTT
Source organism: Cancer borealis (assembly GCA_036785275.1). Taxonomy (NCBI): domain Eukaryota; kingdom Metazoa; phylum Arthropoda; class Malacostraca; order Decapoda; family Cancridae; genus Cancer; species Cancer borealis. Next base: position 29,435 of record JAXIVD010005314.1, read on the forward strand.
GTTTCATCGAGTCTGAATCCAACTCGATCTTGTAACATGTACACCAAATGCTTTCTATAAACTTATTAAAAACACGGAGACAACTTGCAATATCTAGGGCCATGTAATAGTCAGTCCATGCATTTCAGCGTCAATGTTACTCTTTCATTACACTTCGTCATTGAGTAAACAGGAAAATGAGGATGTCATGAAAATCATATCCTTGCTGGACGATGGCAGGAAGGTAAGCTGCAAGAGTGGAGTGGCGAAGAGGCAAGCTGTGGCGGCAGGACAGAGAAAGCAGGTAATATAACATGCCAGTGTGTGGGAGGCTGGAGGCAGGGAGGCAGGGAGGCAGGGTGGCAGGCAGGCTGGGTGGCAGGCAGGCAGGGTGGCAGGATGAGGAGGTTGGCCGGATAATTCCACCTCTACAAAAACAATGTCCTCCCAACTCGTTACTTCTGCCAGGTCATTCTTTTCTTTAGGTTCATCCTTTATACGTCATCCTGATATTATATGTTGTCCTAAGCTAATCTTTTCTCGTATCCATC
>JAXIVD010005315.1:5000-29947 GCA_036785275.1 Cancer borealis
GACCCTGACCTTGAGAAGTTCAGTGTGTCTGGCTCAGCGTGAGTCCGGCGCAGCGTCTTCCAAGTAAACCCGTGATGGGGTGCGACGTTTTCCTCCTTGATTTGGAGAATTGTATTAGCGGGGAGAGGAGAGGGAAGGGTGGCGGCCCTTGTGGCGCTGCTGCTGCTGCTGCAATGATTTGTTGTGACTGTATGTGAGGATCTCGTGGCCTGGGCGTACATCTTGTGTATACATGTGCACATGTGTGTGTGTGTGTGTGTGTGTGTGTGTGTGTGTGTGTGTGTGTGTGTGTGTGTGTGTGTGTGTGTGTGTGTGATAGATTGATAGATAGATAAATAGATAGATAGATAGGTAGATAGATAGGTAGAGAGATAGATAGAGAGATAAATAAAAAAGAGAAAGAGAAAGAGAGAGAAAAAAACACCCTTATAAACACTAGGGCTAATTATCTGTACATGTTGTTGTGTTCGTCTCACCTTGTCATCGGTCACTCGCACAGACACTCAGCTTTGCGTTGCTCCGTGAATCATGTGTCGTGTGTGTTGTGTGTTGTGTCGCGGCGTCGCCTTGCTGGTCTGTTGTAAATAATTAATAAAATAACCTTAAATTGATGTTTACTTTATCCACAATAGTCAAAAGCATTACACTGAAGCGATGATCCTCACTCTCACTTCAGCTTCACTTACATCCGATGCATCACGTTGGTTTGCTGAAGCTCTGAAGTGATGCAACATTTCATAACATTTCACTTGATTGTCCGATTTGTGAACTTCAATATTTTTCGTCCATACCATTGATTTTTGTCATAGTTTACCCTGAACCATTCACTAAATGATCGCTGTTTTAATGACAGCCATTGTATTGATGTGTGTATAACGAACATGCACGAAACTATGATGTGTGTGTGTGTGTGTGTGTGTGTGTGTGTGTGTGTGTGTGTGTGTGTGTGTGTGTGTGTGTGTGTGTGTGTGTGTGTGTTTTGTTACTTTAACACCAGTGAGGCGTGGCTGTACTGACTGTAATGATGCTATTGGCTCCAGCAGGATGTTATTATTATTATTATTATTATTATTGTTATTATTATTATTATTATTATTATTATTATTATTATTATTATTATCATTATTATCATTACTATCATCATCATCATCACCATCACCACCGCCATTGTTGTTGTGGTGTTGGTGGGAGCCATTGTCTTAGGTAATGGCTGCAGCAGCGCGCCTGTGCATCCAACCCTCCGCTGGAATATTTTCGCCAGCTTTCATTCTTTTAATGAATGCGTCGTTTGTTAGATAGTTATTACCATAATACCGTGGCTCGGGCCCATTATGTCGCCGCGAACCGTATATCCACCGCTGAAAAGGTTCCACGCCGGGCCAGGAAAAAAAAAGGGAAGAATATATGTACTCATCAGCGCTTTCACACGCGGCCTTAACTCTACTTCACAAAGGAGGACGATCAGTTAGCGGGCTTCCACTTCCTTCATGGAGAGACAGACGGGCGGGGCGGGGCGGGGCGGGGCAAGGCTTTCCTCATCTTGCCTCATCCTGCCCCACCCCGTCCCACCACGTCCCGTCCCACCCCGTCTTGCCGCACACCGTTCCGCCCGTCCCGCCCTTCCCGCCCTTCCCCCCCCGTCCCGCCCGTCCCGTCCTGTCCCACCCAGCCCCGTCCCGTCTCGCCTCGCTTCAAACATTGCCACGATTATCAACAGTAAAATCATAATTGGGTTCCGTTGCTCCTTATTGGACGGATCCTGCGGTGTGTGTGTGTGTGTGTGTGTGTGTGTGTGTGTGTGTGTGTGTGTGTGTGTGTGTGTGTGTGTGTGTGTGTGTGTGTGTGTGTGTGTGTGCGCGTGTGGGTGTGCGTGTGCGTGTGTGTGTGTGTGTGTGTGTGGGTGTGTGTGTGTGTGTGTGTGTGTGACTGTAGCTATTTTTTGTTCATAGGATATTTATATTGCCAAGCCAAATATTCTCGTGCCAAATCATTACCTAATTAACGAGGAGATGATGAAGCTTCCAGGTGTGATATGAAGCTCATTAAGCCTGGCATGAGAGGAGATAATTGAGGTGTTTACAAAATGGTGCTGCTGCTCCTCTGATTAGGGAAGACGTGCTTGTGTTTCATTGAGGTGGAGGGAGGCAAGGGAGGCAAGGGAGGTAAGGGAGGTAAAGGAGACAGGCATTGGGCGCCGCGTCAGTGTCAAGACGGGAAGGAAGTTGAGGGTTTGGGATGTTGAGTTTAATCTTGCATCCCCGGCCCTGCAGCATCACTGAGTCTTGACAATACTTGCAGCATCCTAACACCACACCTCTCTCTCTCTCTCTCCCTCTCCCTCTCTTTTTTCCCCTTTTTTCTCTCTCTCATTCATCCAGTTTGATAAGTTTATAATGGTGTCTTGTCACATCTAAGATTTTTGGTTGCAATGAATTTTGTTTTATTTGTCAAAGACGATGTGCAACAGTTTTTTGGGATTTTAATATTGTGTTTTTCGTGCTTATTACAAATCCATATAGAAAAAAAAAATGTACGTTACGGAATTTCGAATTTTTGCTTACCGAAACAATTTATTTTTTCCCCTCATTATGCAAGTTGTTGATGCGTTCTTAGTGACACCATCCCTCGTCCCTCCCTTTTGAGCATCATACTTGCGTGTACCGTTACGCATTCCTGTCTCGTCTTTCTTGCCACCTTACAGCCTCACGCTCCTTAGGTGTTCCCAGCCCTGGTTTGCTTATCCCACCTTAACTCCCCTTACATAAGCGTCTCCCTGCTCGTCGCCCTCACTATTCCTCAGCCTCACCCTCTTAGGCACGGCTCAGCCTCTCCTTTCTTAGCACCTCCAGCTGCTGCCGTAACTCCTTCCCATTTCCTCCTTTCTCTGCTGCAGAAGAACTAGTGCGTCGTTCCTTCTCGTGGGTGGGCAGGAAGAGGTGGTGTTGGGATGCCGTCCTTAGGCTCGCCCGACGCTCCCTGTAGTATTGGTGTTGCCTTAACAGACCTTATCCCATGGACAGGCAACACCACCCTTGGCCTTCCGGGACATTTACTGTAACAATAAAGGAAGAATGTTTCATGATCTTGTTTTGTAGTAGAAATCAGACACTTTCCGCCTTAGTTGTGTAAAATAATAATAATCCTTCATACATGACATTGTGATTATTTATTGGGTAATAATAATCTGTTTTGAGAACTGAATCCACATTGTTACTAGTCTGTGGCGTCACTGTTTCCTAAACCATTGGTATCGAGAACTATTTGCTTTTAGAAAATAAAATTTTTGTGGAGAAAAGTTCACTGCAGATAGTAATACTTTGACTTGATATTGACTGAAGGTCTTTCATATAAATTGAAACAAAATAAGCTGATTTTCGATTAAAAAAAAAAGTCTTAGTACTGATCCTCACATGCATATTTTTTGGTATTTTTCATCAGTTTCCAAAGAAAAAGTTACACTTGAACCCATTATGGAAGAGTGGCTGCAAAATATTTATAATTAATCCTGGAATTCTTAAAAATATCAGAGATCATCCTTGTAGGAGACTTGCTCATCATTTTCTGCAATATCGTATATAAATCTGGTAGTCATTTGCAACTCTCAGCGATGCAGTGAAGTGTCTAATTAGAGGCACACGACTGAAAAGTATGTGGAAGGTTAGAAAGGAATAATAAAAAAAAGGCGAAATATATGAAGTAACTGAAGAGGTTCAAAGAGGAAGAGAAGGAAAAGGAGAAGATATGAATAAAAAAGTGTAAAAACATCTATCTATATCTATTTATCTATCTATATCCATCTATCTATCTATCTACCTATCTATCTATCTATCTATCTATCTATCTACCTATCTATCTATTTATCTATCTATCTATCTATCTATCTATCTATCTATCTATCTATCTATCTATCTATCTATCTATCTATCTATCTATCTTCCTATCTATCTATCTATCTATCTATCTATCTATCTATCTATCTATCTATCTATCTATCTATCTATCTATCTATCTATCTATATATATATATATATATATATATATATATATATATATATATATATGACAGGTTTAAAGGCTCTGTACCGTTGACCGATGGTACAATTAAAGAGGTTTTCTTTCGTTCATCCACAGGGTTATGGAAGCTTAGAACTATTAGTTGTGATGTAAATATGTATTTGTGATTATATATATAGTTGTTTTATCTATAAGAATATTTCTAATACTATATCTAAGTATTATGTTACTAAATATTAGCTTCACTACCAATGGTGCCTTGCGTTGTCCTGGTGAGGAAGACACAACTGGCCCTCGAAGGTGAGTTTCAGAACACAATGTTACACTCTGTCACTCACGGGAATGTTGCTGCGAACACAACACTCAAAACGTAGTAGTCATTCAATTACATTTTTTCGTCTATACCTAACATCTCTCTGCAGGTGACGATGTAGATGTGAATGCAGATGTTCTTTGTAATAAAAATGCATATGCGGATGGCGGGGCTGGTGGAAGGGACAAACAATACAAACAATACAAGTGATGGCGTCCGAGGGGGGGAGGGTCTTTTTCACCCGGGAATCCCCCGAAATAAAAGATATATTTGAAAAAAGAGTTTATAATTGTATTTTTACTTGTTTATTTAGTTATCTATGTATTTATTTAATTATTTATTTATCTAGTAATCTATCAATCTATCTATCTATCTATCTATCTATGTATATCTATCTATCCATTTATCTATCTATTTATTTGTTTTTCTCTCTCTACCTATAAATTTATTTATCTATCTATCTATCTTTCTATCTATCTATCGGTCGATCTATCTATTTATATATATGCATATATATATATATATATATATATATATATATATATATATATATATATATATATATATATATATGAGACTGTCTTTGGTTTGCTTTGTACAAGGCCCTTGAGGTGCACCTTAAGACGCCGTCAGGTCCGCCACTCCTGATTCTCTCTCCTTCGTAGCGAAATAAAGTCATGTTTCTCATAACTTAGCCACAAAGACAAAGCATGTGAAACCTCTATTTCTCTTTTTCTTACAAATGCTTTATTAATTGATCTAAAACAAAACACATAAGTCAATATCTTATCATTTGAGATGTGTATATAATTACACATTATCCACTGATAAAAATACTGTTTTTGAATATTTCTTATAAGATAGAAGGTAAACAGTGTCCGGGGAAGTAGTAAGCAACAGGTGGGATGGATAACCCAATATGGGGCTGTCCAACATGACTGCCTTCGGGCGTGACGGTCTGCCTTTCCCTCTCTATAGTTAGTTAGATTCCCCTCCTCACACCACCTCATAAAACAACCTTTACACTTGCATGACTCCATTTGCATAAAACATATTTTTTTCCGAATGTTACAGAAAAATTCAGACTGGACACTATCAGAAAATATGAGGATGTAGGAAGGGGAAGTAAAGCCGGATACAACATTAAGTATATTCGTATTTATACATTGACTGCGTATGAACAGTAGTGTTATTTTGCCATAGTAATATTATGTATGCAGTATTTTGTAATATATCAAACCCCTATTTTCTTACTCCCTAATTCCCCAACTTACCTACATGCATTAGAAAGTAATCAGAGGAAAACAAACGTTATTTATTACATGGAAGAAGGTTGAAGTTATTATTGTATTAGTTTTGTATATCACAACACTGGCACCCAACGCATTACTGTATCATACTCTTCTTATGGGAAACATTCTTGATGAAATAGAAACAAAGTGATTTATAATGTGTTGTACTTAAGTTTCTCCTGTAACGGTGGTGTGCTGGTGCTTGTATTAATTAAATATAGACCATATGAAGAGGTGCTGCCATGCTCAACCTTAAACCTACAATTCAACGCATGCAATCAACGTTTCGACCTATGAACATAACATATTGTCTACGTATATGAGATTATTTTCCATGATTGGTAGGTTCTGTCTTACCTACGTGGTGAGTCTCCAGTCAGAGAAGAAAATCTATTAACATAAAACTTAGTGGCTTGGCAGTGAACATGTATTGAGTCGATATTTTTAAATGCAAACCATCATCCATACGCCATATATTTCAGCCTAGGGAAAAAAATGTCTTCCCTCTGCTCCTCAGTAACTCCCGATGATAACATTATGGCCTGAAGCTTGATTAATGGTGCAGCCCAACTCGAAAGGCCTTAGAGTGCCTTGCCACAGGATTTAAGTGCACACCTTCCTCTCCATAGGACATCCTCTATAATTAGTCATAATTTTTTCTGCACGTGTCTGGTGAATACGGCGTCCCTATCCAAAATATATCTTGCAAAACTCATTATCTTTTATTCGTCATCGTCATCGTCATCATCATCGTCATCATCATTATCATTATCATTATCATTATCATAGTTATATAAGGTTGAATCAGTACTTCAAATATCGATTAATACGTTTGAATTATGTTTGAATTTAATCGTAAAAAATGAAATAAAATGTAGTAATGGCGAAGTAGCAATTATTATATTTTTTTCCTGATAATCTAATCATAGTAATAGTTAAGACTTGTGTGTTCCTTATCAGTACAGTGTGGAAAGCGAAGACTAAATCTGTTGAAGCTTAACATTTCTTTCTGTTTACCATTCTTCTAAACACAACTTTTCCTGTCCCTCGTGTTTGTTAAGTCCAGACTCTCGTATTCACGTTGAAATATCTGTAACAAAATATATACACAATACTCAACCTCCTTTTTCGCGCCAGGAACTCCGGGGAAAAAATCTGTATCACTGTAATTTCACATTTTGCTTACGAACGCAGCGCAAAAAATTATTAAACTAAGAACGAAAAATATTTAAATCCAGTTCTGTCTGGATATTTTTTTTCAATTTTTTTTTTTATTTTTTTCAATTTTTTTATTTTTTATTGTGAGCGTCCATTGAGGGAGGTGTTCCACTGTTATCCGTGTGAGGGTCGTGAGGATGGGGCTTTTCCATTGAGGGGATGTGCATGGCAGGCCAGCGGCAGCCTTGTTACAGGGTGGCAAGGGCAGGACGCCAGCACACCCGCACGCCCGCACGCCCGCCGCCACACAGGCCCAGACGACGTAGTTGCATTGATGGTCAGTTTGTTTGACTCAGGCAGAGTGTAAATTACAATGACCACGAGACTGTTTCACTGATTGACGAGTGGCGTAACTATACTATTTCTTCTTATTCTTCTTATTCTTCTTACTACTAATGATGAAAAATATGTTGTTCATTCTGTTTCTTTATTCAGACTTACTATTAATACTAATGATAACAGGAATGATGATAATATTGAAAATTATAATGCTGATGATAATTGATAATAATCGTATTGTTTGAACATTTTGACAAGTTACAAAGGGAAGGTGAAAGTAGACACAGGTATTTTTTAAATAAATAAAAAATTCATTAACCGTTGGCGCCAGTAGGCTTATTGAAGCACAGATGGACTGGCCTCGCCTGTTATTTGGCGCAGGTTTACAAAAATTTATAGTGACGCCTCAAATGTTTAGGTTCTCTCGTGAAGGTATACAGAGGTGAGTTTATTCTCATTTAGTTTCACTGTTACTGATCAGTCTCCAAGGCCACTGAGGAAACCTTGAGGCCGGCGTGCTATAATAAGCCAGGAACAGTTAACTTGCGACTTGACTTCATTATTACCTATGTTTTGTTTTAGCTCAACCAGGAGGTCCTTGGGGCATCATAGTTTGACGAATGATCTCGTAACATGATCTATCTCACCATAGTAAGTTTCAATGCTAATTTCGAACCCACGTAGATATAATCCTGATCACTACACCTTCATAGAGTATCGCGTCTTGTGCTCTGAGGTAATGGATGTAGTCGTCTTTGTACGAGGCAGCGCTGAGTCACCTAACAATGAACACGTCGAAGAACAGTAGTTAACCATTAGCCTCTTCCTGTAGTTATGGTGGACACGTTAACGTTTTTTTTTTAAAGTTTCTCTATGATGGTTTTAGTATTGGTGATGACCAGGACATCAAACATTCCTTAGTAATAGCGGCGTGTACTCCCTACATTCCAAAGTGTCATAAAAACTGTTGATGAAAATGATTGGTCTATTGCAATCCACTTGTTCACGCTTTATACCTACATTAACATCATTATTATTATTATCGTCAGCAGCAGACACTCCTCCATCTCCCCTGATGTTTAACGGAGTCGGCATCCACCGTGGCCCCACACACGGCCTAACAAAGGATAGCTTGTCCTCTTCACTGTGTAATAAAGGAACAGGAAATGTACATAAAAGCTTTGTCTTCCATTTCAGACCAAATATCATGTTATCTTAGTGTGATTAAGACTGAAAATACCACCAGAATGCGTTATAATGATAATAATGATAATAATGATTATAATAATGAAAATAATAAGATAAATAATAATATTAATAATAATAATGAAATGAACATAACCGGTTTATCGTCTCTCGTCCTTTCATAGTAATATAAACTAAATCTCGCGAGAAATTCTAGAACGTAGGAAGTTGGAATTTCGAAAATCGTTTGAGAAATACGGCGTCCGGAGTGCTAACGAACAGCCCGCCTCCATTTAATATATAGAGATGGATAAGGCGGAGAGGGAAGGAGGGAAGGAGGGTGAGAGCTAGGCAAGGCAAGGCAAGGCAGGGAAACGCGAGCGGCTGGGAGGAAGATACGTGGCTGAGGACAATTCAACGCAGGTTACTACACGTTGATCACCAGCCATTGTGTGATGTACGTACATAATCTGTGTGGATTTAAGGCTTTAATGTATAATTTAGATCGCTGTTATACTAGTGTACGATAATGTTTTGAAAGACGTTATGTTAATGTATGTAGATTTGATTTTACTTAACGAGTATTTATGGTAAACGCTTTTCATTAGATTTACGTAAATTATTATAGATTGTTCATTCAGTCTTCACCTTGCTTTACTTTCGAGGAGGATGGAGGATGGCTACGTGAAGCAAGGGAAGGACGAAATAATAGGAGAATAGTAGTTATGAAACGGTGAAGAGCGATGGAAGTTTCTTGAAGAAGAACGAAGGCTATGCAGTGGAGGGGGCAGCCCGCTTTACCTAACAAGCTTTTGCGTGTTGGAGTGGCTGGGTTGGCAGAGATAGGAGGCATGTGTCTATCCATCGCCACTTGCATTTACGTATTATTCAACTACATCTCATCACCCACTGTCACTGTATATACGTACTGACTATAGGAAACACGTATTATGAAGGGGTTATGTGCCAGGAGTCACGCCGGAGTCTCAGCGAAGTGGCTGGAATTATATATATTTATGTGGTGTGTAATCTAGAAACCATTGAGTGAGGTGCAGTCCCATCCTGGTGCACCTCATCAAACAGGTCTCATAATATCCTTCCTGGGCATTATTTAACGTATACACTTTCAATAGCGATACGGCCATGGTACCAAGAGCCTACCAACCTACCTACCTACCTACCTGTAAACATAATAGGTCTTGTCATAAAATAAAAGACAGTCTCCGGCGATGCTTGTTATCATTGCCGCTGGCTACATGTGGCAACTTAAGCAGGGTGTCAGGAAGGCAGGTAGGAGGCATATAGTCAGAAAGACGCCACGTGCACCATTTCGGCATTTCGTTACGGTGTACTGCGGTTGTGTGTGTGGTGTGGGAATATATCGTGTAGCGTGTGCGCGTGATGGCAGGACGGGGCTGGTCAACACTTCAACTACGGTATGCTAAACTTGACTGTTGTGAAGTTCATGGTTGATTGGTGAATATTTCTGTAGAGAGTGTCTATTATAGGTAGTCAGCCATTATTTGTCCATGTACTCGGTGGTGGTGGTGAGCCGGGAGGTGAGGCAACACGTGAATTATTTACTCAATATAGAACTTAAACATGTCTTTCTTGATTGCTTTGCAATATTTAGCGTAAATAAGGATATAAAATAACTAGTTAATGACTGCTAAATGAATGACGTAAATTATTTATTCTGTATGATTTAATTACGTCGTGCAGGAACGTAATCTACATTTTCTAGGTAATACTCAACTATTTGTGCCGGTGACTGAAGGCAACGTATTAACCATTAGGTTCAGATTGAATATGCTTCACTGTATCAGAAAATTTTTCGAACCACTTTAAACAGATCCAGTCGTTCTAAAATGGTAATTAAGTCTCATTCTTCAATTCTAGATTCTGGTTTGACTTCTAGCATAGCTTGCCACATGTTGCATAAATGTTGCCTCGGTAGATTCGTGCCTTAAGGATTCATGACGTAGTCTCAGTGAGGTGGCTGGGATTGATATATTTATCTTGTGTCATCTGGCAACAATCTGCGACGTCCAACTGAGTGTGATGCGGTCCCATCCTGGTGTACCTCATTAAACCACTCTCATAATATCCTTCTTGGACATTATTTGACGCATGCACTTTCAATAAACGAGGCGGCCAGGGACTGTTGTGAAGTTCATGGCTGGTTGGTGAATATTTCTGTAGAGAGAGTGTGTATTGTAGGTAGTCAGCCATTATTTGTCCATGTAATCGGAGGTGGTGGTGAGCCGGAGGTGAGGCAGCACGTGAATTAGAACTCATTATAGAACTTAAATATTGTCTTTCTCGATTCCTTGCATTGGTTAGCGTGAATAGGGAAATTAAATAACTAGTTAATGACTCTGCTAAATGAATGACGTTAACTATTTATTCTGTGTATGATTTAATTACGTCGTGCAAGAACGTAATCTATAATTTCTTTTAGGTAATACTCAACTATTTGTGCCAATGACCCTGCCACTACACCTTCTCACTACACCCTTCCACTACACCCTCCCACCACACCCTTCCACTACACCCTCCCACTACACCCTTCCACTACACCCTCCCAATACACCCTTCCACTACACCCTCCCACTACACCCTTCCACTACACCCTCCCACTACACCCTTCCACTACACCCTCCCACTACACCCTTCCACTACACCCTTCCACTACACCCTTCCACTACACCCTTCCACCACACCCTCCCACTACACCCTCCCACTACACCCTCCCACCACACCCTCCCACTACACCCTCCCACTACACCCTCCCACTACACCCTCCCACTACACCCTTCCACTACACCCTCCCACTACACCCTTCCACTACACCCTTCCACTACACCCTTCCACTACACCCTTCCACCACACCCTCCCACTACACCCTCCCACTACACCCTCCCACCACACCCTTCCACTACACCCTCCCACTACACCCTTCCACTACACCCTCCCACCACACCCTCCCACTACACCCTCCCACTACACCCTCCCACCACACCCTTCCACTACACCCTCCCACTACACCCTTCCACTACACCCTCCCACCACACCCTCCCACTACACCCTTCCACTACACCCTCCCACCACACCCTCCCACCACACCCTTCCACTACACCCTCCCACTACACCCTCCCACCACACCCTCCCACCACACCCTCCCACTACACCCTCCCACCACACCCTCCCACCACACCCTTCCACTACACCCTCCCACTACACCCTCACACCACACCCTCCCACTACACCCTCCCACCACACCCTTCCACTACACCCTCCCACTACACCCTCCCACCACACCCTTCCACTACACCCTTCCACTACACCCTCCCACTACACCCTCCCACTACACCCTCCCACCACACCCTCCCACTACACCCTCCCACCACACCCTTCCACTACACCCTCCCACCACACCCTTCCACTACACCCTCCCACTACACCCTCCCACTACACCCTCCCACCACACCCTTCCACTACACCCTCCCACTACACCCTCCCACCACACCCTCCCCTCCCCCCACACCCTCCCACCCACACCCTCCCACTACACCCTCCCACTACACCCTCCACCCTACACCCTCCCACTACACCCTCCCACCACACCCTCCCACTACAACCCTCCCAACCACACCCTCCCTACTACTACATCCCTCCCACAACACCCTCCCACCACACCCGCCACCACAACCCTCCACTACACCCTCCCAACTACACCCTCCCACCACACCCTCCCACTACACCCTCCCACCAACACACCACTCCCACTACACCCTCCACCACACACCCTCCACACTACACCCTCCCACTACACCCTCCCACCACACCCTCCACTACACCCTCCCAACCACAACCCTCCCACTACACCCTCCCCACACACACCCTTCCACTACACCCTCCCACCACACCCTCCCACTACACCCTCCCACCCACACCCTTCCACTACACCCTCCCACCCACACCCTCCACACACCCTTCCACTACACCCTCCCACTCACTCCACCCACCACACCCTCACCACCACACCCTCCACTACACCCTCCCACCACACCCTCCCACTACACCTCCACCACCCTTCCACTACACCCTCACCACACCCTCCACTACACCCTTCCACTACACCTCCCACTACACCCTTCCACTACACCCTTCCACTACACCCTTCCACTACACCCTCCACTACACCCTCCCACTACACCCTTCCACTACACCCTTCCACTACACCCTTCCACTACACCCTTCCAGTAACAACCTCCCACTCCAACACCTCCCTTTCCTCTATCACACCAGTACTGGAACAAACAACTGGTTATGGTTTCCCAGTATAGTACCTCATACAGCGATGCCCTACACGAGGGAGTCCTGCAGAATACTATGCCGTGTTTTTTATTTTATTTTATTTTTTTAATTCTATAACAGACACGTAATTTACTTTGAGGTACAATTTCACGGTGTACTCACAATCTCGCTGCTTCTCTGTCCGTTCCCTGCCCCCTCCTCCCCCCCCTCCCCCCCCCATTCCCTCTCATGGTGTGTGTGTGTGTGTGTGTGTGTGTTTTGTGTGTGTGTGTGTGTGTGTGTGTGCGTGTGTGTGTGTGTGTGTGTCAGTGTGTGTGTGTGTGCGCTTCCTGCTTCTAACATGAACATAAACATTTAACAAACTTTTTTTCCTGAACTGAATAACCAACATGATAATATTATGAAGACAAAATCCGCTTTTTAGAAATCAGAAATACTAACTTTTTCTATTCTTTTCCCTCGCTGGCATGCATATTTTTCTCATTATGCAAATTAGGGTAGACTTTGAGAAGATTCATGTATTTTTTTCCTTGGAACCTTATTTTCCTTCCATAATTAGAACTTGAAGCCTTAAGTGAGGACTCGCACCCACCCACGCCTCGCGAATGATAATGTTTGTAGTGGTGTGTGTTACATATTATTTAGTGTATGTTCAGGTGGAACACACACACACACACACACACACACACACACACACACACACACACACACACACACGTCTCCCAACACAGTTTTTGGTGCAACTTTTTATTTATTGATGTCATTGGAAGTGAATCTGTCTCCATTTTTTTGGGTGAAAGCAATGCCGTTCACTCGTAATTGACATCGTTTTGGTGATTACCCGACGAAACTTTGGTCATTATGGAAATAACTTGGCAGTATCTTTAGAGTATTACCATTTTATAAAACACTTGGTGTGTGTGGTGTGTGTGTGTGTGTGTGTGTGTGTGTGTGTGTGTGTGGTGTGTGTGTGTGTGTGTGTGTGTGTGAAGGGGAAGGTCATTATTATTATTTTATTGAATTGTAATAGTAGTAGTAGTAGTAGTAATAATAGCAGTAGTAGTAGTATACCAATATCATAATCTTATATAATATATGATGTGTTGCCAATGTCATAATTTAATATTATTTACTATTAAGAACATGGTACCATGCATTGGGAATTTATAATTAGTTTGCATAAGCTGTACACGCATATTTGAGTTTCCAACAAATCTTTATCGTTAAAAAGTACAACTTTATATGTAAATTGCTGAGTCATGACACTTTCTTAATATAAGAAATGTGTTATTAAGAGAATGGGTGAAGGAATGTGTGTCAAGGTATCATGTGAGTGAGTCGACGGGAAATGTAAGGCAGAAGTGGACATTACTTTTCATTATACGTGATGTGGACGGCACGAAGGTCAGGCTTAATATATCTTTAATCTTCTAAATCACTGTGAGTAATACGTTGCCGAGTTCAGCCACAGACGTGATAGAAATGGCGCCATATCACGCTGCGCTTTATCTTTAGAAAACCATGTTAATTACAGACTATCAACAACATAATGGAAGGGGATGTTGTGCTGTGTTTATCCTGAAAGTGAATTTTATCTTCGGTATCATTATGGAGAAATGTGTAGAGTGGCGTGCACTGGTGCGGCGTGCACTGGTGCGGCGTACACTGGTTGCGGCGTGCCACTGGTGCGGCGTGCACCCGTGTGGCATGCACCCGTGTGGCGTGCACCCGCACCCATGCAGGCGTGCACCCGTACGGCGTGCACCCGTGCGGCGTGCACCCGTGCGGCGTGCACCCCGTGCGGCGTGCACCAGTGGAAGGGACCAATGTTATTATGCATTTGAGTCATGTTATAAAGTTGTGTCTTTGGTACTTCTTCTCCTCAACTGGTTCGTTCGGGTGTGAACCTGACTTGAATTCAGCGTCAGATGTTTTATTTTTTTCTAATATTTTGTTTATTCAAAGATATTTATCATCGGACTTGATATTCATGTGCATCATTAATTTTGTGGGTGAATGATATCACGAGAACACCAGCAAACAAATCAATAAGTCAAGTAAACAAACGATATCTGACGTTTGATATCTGTCATAACGCCTTCACGACGATCTCTCTGTTAGGAACCACAATATTACGTTCACCCTGCACCGCGATCCTCGCCTCTGTGGTACTCTGGCCGAGGGGTGAAGGTGCCTCGAGCACCCTTGGGCTTCACTTGAGTCGCCGGTCAAATATAGCACCAAACTTTTAAGCAGGTTTCCGGGGCTGGCGGGATCGGGAGAACTCAACCTCCCACGATTTTATCTTGAGGTATGTGGCCGCCGGCGTCCCCGGAGAGGGCTGCTTCAAAGGATCTTCATCGCAGTCGAAAAGTTAAAATTTGTGTTGGCCATGATAGAGTGAGAGCTGTACTGAGCAAGGCGGAGGCTTGTGGCCCCACAGCCGACAGTCCGTTCACCTTAGACTGTAAACAGGCGAAGCAACGTGTGTGTGTGTGTGTGTGTGTGTGTGTGTGTGTGTGTGTGTGTGTGTGTGTGTGTTGTGTGTGTGTCTGTGTCTGTGTCTGTGTGTGTGTGTGTGTGTGTGTGTGTGTGTGTGTTTTCGTGCGCGTGTGCATGCGTGCGTGCTTGTGTGAATGTGCACGCACATGCACGATGGGAATGAGTGAGGATGCACGCGTATGTACGTACGTACATGCACTCACACAGGTGTGTACAGGTCAAGGGTGAGGCGGCTTAAAAACTTAAGGCTGAAGAGGCTTATCTGTCCTTAACGTGACTTAACCAAAGGCTTGATTCAGGAGGCCGTGGCAGGCGAGAGTGCGCGTGTCTGATGGTATGAGTGTTGCACGTCTTGGGGTTGTTTGAAAGAGTAAGTTCTTTTTTTAACAGGCACAATTAGGCTTACATATCTAGGTGTGGATCTGTGTTCGTGTTCCTAGTCAGTGGTGCGAGACACCATTGCCACTGGTATTTTTTTTCTCCAAATTGCGTCGATATTCATGAAAAAGGAGCATTGCGTCGGGGCAGTGAGTGATGGCGCAGAGTTTGTACCCGCGTAGGAGAGTGATGGCGAATTTATTTCATACCTCATACCTGTCTCTTTCCATGCCATGTTCCATAATTCTCTCTCTCTTCTCTCTCTCTCCTCCACTCTCTTCCTCTCTCTCTCCTCTCTCTCTCTCATCTCTCTCTCTCTCATCTCTCTCTCTCTCCTCTCTCTCTCTCTCTCTCTCTCTCTCTCTCTCTCTCTCTCTCTCTCTCTCTCCTCTCTCTTTTGTGTATGTGTGGGTGCGTGTTATATATATAATATACTATATTATATATATATATACTATATATATATATATATATAGATAGATAGATAGATAGATAGATAGATAGATAGATAGATAAATAGATATATAATTATATTTATATATATAATTATATATATATATATATATATATATATATATATATATATATATATATATAAGTAATTAATATATATATATATATATAAATATATATTATATATATATACTATATTATATATATATATATATACATAATATATATATATATATATATATATATATATATATATATATATATATATATAATATATATATATGTATATATATATATATATATATATATATAATATATATATATATAATATATATGTATATATATATATATATATATTATGTATATATATTTATATATATATATTATGTATATATATATTATATATATATATATATATATATATATATATATATATATATATATATATATATATATATATATATATATTATGTATAATCAATAACAGAGGCGTTAAGGTACGCTGTCGATGGGGAGGAATATGTATTTCACTGCGGTATAAATTTTTCATATCCGGATTTTAGGTCGTTAATACTCGCTACAGAAACCCCTGGTGATGGCTGCAGAAACCCCTGGTGATGGCTGGGCTTGTTAGGAAATGAACCCCTCCCTCCCTCCCTCCCTCCCTCCCTCCCTCCCCCTCCCTCCCCTCCCTCCTTCCCTTCCTCCCTCCCTCCCTTCCTCTTTCGCTGCATCAATCCCTCCCTATGTATCCAGCGTCTCCCCCCTCCCCCCCACCCTTCATCTCACCTCACCACACCTCTGTTTTAGCTTAATGAAGGATTTTACGACGGAAAAGAAAATGGAGGAAGAGTCGTGGGAGTTCTTTCAGCTGTATAATTAAAGGATTCCCAAACACATTATTATTTTTTCTACTTTGAAATTTCACGAGGTTCGTAGAACACTTCTATCACTAGGGGCGCCGCGACGCGCTGCGCTGCTCTGAGCTGAGCACCAACACGCAGCTATTTTAGGCTTTGGCGGCCGAACGATGATGATGATTATATTGATGAGGATTATAACGATATGACTAACAAACAACTAAGTACTTTATCAAAAAGTTATATTGAGGCCTTTAATGGGAAAAAATCGTCATTGTACACACACACACACACACACACACACACACACACACACACACACACACACACACACACACGCCACACACGCACACACATTACTACTACTAATAATAATAGTGATAATAATAAAAATAATAATAACAGCAACAAATGACAAGAAAATTAAGACTCGTCACAATAATATTTCAACACAACACTTGGTAACACAATACAAACATTCCCGCTTAATGTTGCCACCCAAAGTTGACACTCGATTAATCCTCTTCGTCTTAATGGTGTAACATAAATATTTCTGCTTCAGTTATCGGAAGTGTTTCGCGGCACAATTAATTCCATAAGTGGCGAGGAAGCGTTGTTTTGATAATTATTTCTTGTTTGTCTTTCTTTTTTCTCGTATTTTTATTACATTTTTGTGCACGATTAAATATTTGAAATGTCACCGAGATTGAACAAAGACAGACATAGAAAGATAAACAGACGTACAAACAAATAATAGAAAACAGCTTGATTGTGCAAATATCAAAATTTTTCAGAGAGAGAGAGAGAGAGAGAGAGAGAGAGAGAGAGAGAGAGAGAGAGAGAGAGAGAGAGAGAGAGAGAGAGAGAGAGAGAGAGAGAGAGAGAGAGAGATAATCAAGACAGACAGAGAGAGACAGGAAGGTAGACAAGAGGGTGGGTAATCAAGCAGGCAGACATACAGACAGACAGACAGACATACAGACGTAATCAGGCATACACTCGTGCAGGCAGGTACGTACACTGGATGAAACTGGTGATACCGTACCGTGCGGCGCAACACCATCGGCTTGGAAACTTGGATCTGTATAAACAAGGCCTTACGTGGCAGACAGGCTTCTCTCGCGCTGCATTTACACGAGGGAAATTTATGCCGTCATGAATCTGGGTTGGTGTTGGCTAAGCACAGCGTCAGTAGCTAATCCATAACCTCCACTGCCTTTACCTCTTTTTCACCACGAATTCTCAGAGTTTCTATCTGTTAGTAAGCCTCAGCACCTGTCCTCCTCTTCCCCTGTGCTGTCTCCTCGGTGGATGGACGCAGTTAATATGCATCACACGGTATCGTCACTTGGTCTTTGCTTCGGTGGTTCCTCCAGCTGTCTCCTACCTTCCCTTCCTGCCTCTCTCCTGCCTCCTCCTCCTCCTCTTCTTCCTGCTTCTCCCTGCCGTCTCACTATTATATCTTATGCTGTAATTTCGTAGTTGTTCCATTCAGGAGGAAATTTACTGTAAAAAGAAAATGTGTGTTTAGTCAAGTGAAGGTTGCTGTATCTTCATTGCTTGGGTCTGATTCCCTGTTCTTTATCCATGACAGGAAAAACACAAGGAAAATATGCATGAATGATGTGCACAAGGGAAGTACATGGAAGGGAAGTGTATTTATGAAGAATCGTGTTGGAATATATGCAATGAAAATAACTGGGTGAGAACGAGAAAGAGAAAGAGTAAGAGAAAGTGAAAGCGAGTGAATAACAATAAATCACAGCTGTAGCACAAATAGAAGGAACATGGAGAGAGGAAGATGGAAGAGCACTGAACACTCCACCTCTCAAGACCCTCGTGTTATCTCTCCTCGTTTATATAACCCAACCCAACCCATCCCAAACCAAATCAACCCTACTCAACCCAACCCAAACCAAACCAACCCTACTCAACCCAACCCAAACCAAACCAAACCAACCCTACTCAACCCAACCCAACCCAAACCAACCCAACCCAACCCAACCCAACCCAACCCAACCCAACCCAAACCAACCCAACCCAACCCAAACCAAAGCAACCCAACCCAACCCAACCCAACCCAACCCAACCCAACCCAACCCAACCCAAACCAAACCAACCCAACCCAACCCAACCCAAACCAATCCAACCCAAACCAGCCAAACATAACGTAACGTAACGTAACGTAATAAATATACGGTTTGATGCCAGCCGAGTAATATTTGTCACGCATTTCACCTGCCGTGTTAAAAAAAAAAAGATTAAACGTAAATGGCATATATTTCTAAGTGTTTTTTTTATTTATTATAGTGTTATAAATGTCCGTCAGATTATGAATATGACTAGAATTTATTTTGCATTTCAGCAACATATCGTTAGGTGAGGAAATATTGTTAATGTTTGTTTTTTCCTCACTCTTTCAATAACTTTATTAACAAATTTTAAACACTGGAAGTCACACATTATATTTTTTCTCTCCACATTCCTAAAAAATCTTCTAAGTATCTAGAAAAAAAAACGAGGTAATTTTCGTTGAGCTTAATGAGTTTAGAATATTTTAGCACATTTTTTTCCCCCTTGGTGTACTAGATGAGAGGGCGCGGACGTCTCATTACTTCATTATGTCATTAGTGGCTCCAAAACACTGCGCTCACGGTGATTTAAGTGATAATGCGGCTATTTAAGTATTCATTAGCGGTAAAATTCTTATAATTCATAGTCGCCAACACTCTTTTCGATAATTTTACGGCCAGATACAACTGCTAATTAGGGAGGTCCTGGTGCCTCCCCCCCTCCCCCCCCCCTTCCCCCTCGTGTCTCATCTTGCACGGTACATCAACGGTAATGACTCGTCCAAACTCAGAGCATTAAGCTGGTTTTCTATGCTTTTCACTCTTGCCTCCTGCTCACTTTATGGTTAGATACTGTGTGTGGGTGTGGGTGTGTGTGTGTGTGTGTGTGTGTGTGTGTGTGTGTGTGTGGGTGTGTGTGTGTGTGTGTGTGTGTGTGTGTGGGCGTGTGTGTGGAGGGCGTCGGTAATGAATTGTAAAGGGAAAAAAAAATGTTTAAAAAAATAAGTGGGGACAAACAAGTCTATTTTGTTTTTGTGTTGCCTGCAGCTGAACACAATAACACAATAACACAATAACACAATAACAGGTGTGGCGGAAATAGGCTACAATAAACTCCGTGAATTAAGACCTCTTTGATAAATTGGTCGAGTGTACCAACGCGTGTATATTGGAGTAAATGGATACATGAATGAATACATAGGATGATGTATAGATAGACGGAGAGTCAGAGGCAATATACGCAGATCACAAGCAAACGTACAATTGTTTTTTCATCCAATATTGTTCACAATTTAATGTATCACACGCCCGTCACGCGACACTGACACACTCGCCGGCATAAACATGACACACCAACCCATTCATTTAATTCATCCGGTTATGCAATTTTGTTTCTTCTTTTTTATTGCAGAACAGACTTTTCATTTAGTCAGACAGTTTGTCAGTTGTTTATTTGACAATTAACATACGGCTCATGTAATTATATATGATGTCGTTTACTTGAGGACATTTTATCCTTATGGTTCCCTGATCAGAGGCATTTTTTAGGTCTTATAAGTCTGGTTTAAGTAAGTTTTTTTTTTTAAGTGAAGGCAAAGCGGAGGGGGAGGGGGTTATGGCAGGCTGGACGGACCCTCTCCTATTCCGCACAAAAGCTTCGCAATTAACGCAGCCACGACTCTTCCTGCCGCTTTGGGGGCGAACTGTGAACGTAAAGTGTGCTCGCTGCCCCCTGTCCCCCTCTCCCCCTCTCTCCTTCTAACGCTGCACCCCCCCAACGTCCGTCCTTCCCCCTCCCATTTCCTGAACCTTTAACTCCCTCCCCCTCCCCTTCCCTTCTTCAGTCGTCTGTCAGTCCACATTCACCAACTTGGAAGAATTTTGTATTAAGTTATATACATTATTGATGTGGAAATATAGTAGGAGTTACATATATTGTGTAGTTCCATGAAATCCCTTATGAACATGGGATGGGCATATTAGTTTTTGCAGAACGCTTCCCCTATTCCTCCTCCTCCTCCTCCTCCTCCTCCTCCTCCTCCTCCTCCTCCTCCTCCTCCTCCTCTTCCTCCTCCTCGTTGTTACTGCTAACCCGCTATGCACCTGTAAAGGCTGCTGTGCCGTGAATCTTTCGTAATATAAAATTAAATATTTGAGATTTGAAAGAATAAAATATACAAATAAATGCTGTATATGTTAGTGTGGATCTGGATGTGCTGTGTGTGTGTGTGTGTGTGTGTGTGTGTGTGTGTGTGTGTGTGTGTGTGTGTGTGTGTGTGTGTGTGTGTGTGTGTGTGTGTGTGTGGGCGGGGTGGGGGGCGCGGTCAGACAGTACTGTGTTGTGTTGCTGTTGATTGGTCGTCGTAGTGATGGTGGTGGTTTTGGTGGTGGTAATGATGATGATGATGATGATGGTGATGGTGATGGTGATGGTGATGGTGATGGTGATGGTGATGGTGATGATGGTGATGATGATGAATTATTGTTTCCCCTCTATCTCCGCCTTCTCTTCCCCCATCATCATCACCACCACCACCACCACCACCACCACCACCACCACCACCACCACCACCACCACCACCACCACCACCACCACCACCACCATCATCACTAGTACTAATGGCAGCAGTAGTAATAATAGTAGTAGCAGTAGTAGTAGTAGTAATAATAGTAGTAGTAGTAGTAGTAGTAGTAGTAGTAGTAGTATGAGCTGCATCCTTAGTAACACTGCTACTTACAGGACAAAACTATGTCAGTAATCGTTGCGTACTAAAAAGCTGCCCGTACTGCCGCGGGGGGAGGTGGTTTTATGCTGCAGGTAAAGAGGATGCAGGAATAGCGAGGAATAATCATACGTGAACCCAAATTGCAGTACAATGAAGTGCTTTAGTTTTTTTTTCATAGAGGTGGATCTATTTTTAAACCAAATGTGATGCCATATGAAAAAAAATTATTATATATTTTGTTTCTTCATCTACATTTCGTCCCTTATAACTTGAAGGGCTGTGGACCGAGACTCACTTATACGATTATATGATCAAATACCAAAACATAATAATGATATCATGTTCTAAGCTTACCTTGGGGATTCGTCTTGTTTCTTAGGTGGAAGAAAACGCCATATCTTTATATTTCTTCCAAGAAGGACCTAAGCCTCAATTTGGGAGGGAAGGACCCACTATTTTATAATGAGTAATACCTGGATGTTTATGGCGCCCATGTATCACCTCTCATGACTGTCCTATAATCCCGCCCACAATTACTCATCCATCACGACCATAAAACGACACACCTGCCGGCTCACCTACTCTGCTAACTAGTGGTCGTACCCTCGCGTGCCGTAGGGTCGTACAAAGGTATTTCTCACTGAGCATGTTTGAGTAAGATTACGAGGTGGAGTATTTTTAACCACTTTGTGTAATCCCGTGGCGATGATGTGCGGAAGGAAGGAAGGAAGGAAGGAAGAAAGGAGAGGAAGGAAGGAGATGAAGGAAGGAGAGGAAGGAAGGAAGGAAGGAAGGAAGAAAGGAAGGAAGGAAGGGAGGAAGGAGAGGAAGGGCGTTGAAGACAGGTGGAGTGGATTGCTAGGGAAGGTGAAGGGAATAGAAGAAAAAATAATAATGTAGAAAAAAAGTTGAATAAGGAAAGGAGAGAGAGGGAGAGAGTAATAACATGGAGGAGGAAGATAATGACTATGATGATAATGATGATGATACACCTAGAGAGAGAGAGAGAGAGAGAGAGAGAGAGAGAGAGAGAGAGAGAGAGAGAGAGAGAGAGAGAGAGAGAGAGAGAGAGAGAGAGAGAGAGAGAGAGAGAGAGAGAGAGAGAGAGAGAGACCAAAACTCACCTTACATCCCTTAACACTCCATCCTTCTGATTCCTTCCTTGAGCTCTTGAATCCTCCTACACACGCCCTTATCTTATCCTATCTATATTTCTTCTATCCATCTCTCTCTATGTTATCATTCATATCTTTCCATGTCAGGTGAAGTGATAGTGTGTGTGTGGTGCTTACAGTCTCCCCAACACCTATGTACCGACACAAGCAGCTTAGGTTCCAATCCTGCCTTGAGGGTGCATTTCACACCGAGTCTCACCTTCTTTTCAACCTTTGTGCAGTGGTCAGTAAGAAAGATGTGGTGAGGTTAACAATGTAGAGGATCTTTTCTGCTATGACTGTCTGGTGAATGTTGAGTGGTTGAGGAAGTAGAGGTGAATATGGTAAAGGTATACGTTGGTAGGACTTGAACGTAATGGTTTTTGTGTTATTTTTGGGGGCTGCTCTTTTTGTTTTTATATATCATGTTTTTTTTCCGTAGCTCTTTCTCTCTGTCCATGCATTTTTTCATCAATCTTCATCTGATTTTCTCACACTTTCCTTTTTTTCTTTCCCTGGACACACCATTCATTTTCTTCATTCTCTCCTTGCCTCCCACTTGGTCATTTTATCAATCTCTTTTTCATTCTCTTATTGCAGCAGTGACGCAGTTTTTTTCCTGTGTTTTTTCCTCCTTCGCTTCAATTTCCTTTCCTTCGTTCTATGTAAGTTTTCACTTCTCCACCAACTTCTTCGTCAGCTGCTCAGTGAAGCTATAATTTTTTTTCTTCCATTCTCGTAACTCGCATTGTTGATCCTTCTAGCCCTATATATTTTGTCCTTTTTCCCTTTTCCTTTCGTCTCATTCCTTGTGTTCTTTGTGATTCTGCTTGGAAACTCTCTGACCTCGGCACCCCAGCGTCATTCAGCGCAATCGAAGTGAGCCGAATATCCCCAGAGCGAATATATGAAGACTAAATCCTGACGTATCGCTACAGACCAGGATTCTGTATGTAAATTGACCAAGACTTCGTCCACTGCGAAGGAGAAGGCTTTCTTTTTATCCAACGGAACTTCCCTCCCTCTAGCCTTCTCTGCCTTCTCTCTCCTACCTGCTATTCTCTCTCTCTCTCTCTCTCTCTCTCTCTCTCTCTCTCTCTCTCTCTCTCTCTCTCTCTCTCTCTCTCTCTCTCTCCACTACGTTCTTGCTCCCTTTCGCAGTGAAGCTCATTTCCTCTTTCGCTCTCTCTCATATTCTTTTTATCCCCTTATATTTCCCCTTACTACCAGACTCTCTCTTTACTCTTTTATTCGCCTTTTATCACCTTCCAGACACACCCAGTCTCTTTATTTTATCTATTTCATCCCGTAGTGAACAGTGGGCTACTTTGTCACGCGGCAAATACTGCGCATGCGTGAATTTCTTGCACGAGAAGGTAATGTCTGCCAATACGTATCACGACCTAATATTGCAGAACACTTGGTCGCTGTTTCCTTGAGAGCGTAGTGTGTTTTGCATTGAGATTAGGCAGCGATTCATAGCAGCGAGGTGGTGAGGGGAACGTGGTGTGGATTGTGTTTCTTAAACCTACTTGTTTTGTGCGTCTGTTAGTCACGCCCTTACACACTAAACATTGTAAAGCGAACATGATGTGTTTAATTATATTTTTCCCTCCAAGAAATCAATCATGTAGTCACTCAATGGAACAAAATACTAACAGGTAAAGTTGTAAGACCATTATTTAGCAGTAGCAGTAGTGCAGAACGTCGACTCTTATCACTCATGTCAAAGTTTCCACAACAAGAGTTCGTTCATGGTAGTAATGTCTTCGTTTTCTGCTCCACTTCTTCACTGGATAATGCTTCACTCTTCGCCACGTACATACACATTCCTTCACCTCTCAGTTGGTGTGTGAGTGTCCCGCACCTTCCTGTACGTGTAACATATGCACAACACTCCCTTACACTACACTACACACCAGGAGAGGAACAGTAACGCTTTTCCAGCACGGTGTAATGAAATGTTGTGCATCCCAGAAGGTCACCTCGAAGTGAACCAATAGGCCTTGTCTCCTTCCCTTCCTGTGCTTCGATGTTCCGATCTTTTTACTTTTAAATTTTTTGCATCCTCCTCCTCCTCCTCCTCCTCCTCCTCCTCCTCCTCCTCCTCCTCCTCCTCCTCCTCCTCCTCCTCCTCCTCTTCCTCCTCTTCCTCCTCCTCCTCTTCCTCCTCCTCCTCCT
>JAXIVD010005316.1:0-12500 GCA_036785275.1 Cancer borealis
CCTCTTCATTATCGATAATGAAAGCAGTAGCGTCGAACGGTAACTTTTTAGGGGAGACTGTTTTTTTTCCCCAAGAGTCCAAGCGTCGTTTCCGTGTTTTTAGTACATCTGCCCTCGCCTTCACGCCTCCTCCGCCTCCTCCACTCACTTCTATTAATTACTATTCCCTCCTTCCCTCCTTCGTTTTCTTCGGGCACTCCCACCGCCTGGGCACAACACGAAGGCAAACTCAAGAAATCAAGCTAAAAATAACTCAAGTAGATGCCTCAGATGGGTATTTCTGCACCCATAATCCCCCTCATTTACACGTTGGATATGATAAAGGACTCCCTCCCTTCCTCCCTTCCTTCCTTCCTCCCTCTCACCCTCCCTCCCTCTTTTCTATCGCTCCCTGCCTCCCTCCTTCTCCCTCCCGCAAAATCCCGTCACCCCCATCCACTTCTTTCCATTCCCTCCCCTCCCTCCTACCAACGCCTCCTCTTCTTCCCCCCGGACTTAGGCCTAAATGATAATATAGGGCCTTATTAGAGTGTGGGGGGGCGCGGGGGGGGGGAGTATTTCTTCACAGTATGCAGTGGAGTATCTAATTGATGGGTGGCTGCCGAGGAGTTTTTTTGAAGGTCCGTTCGTCCTCTTCCTCTTCAGATCACAATTTTCCCCTCTTATTCCTCCTCCCCCCCAACATCCCTCCCCCCCTCTCCCCTCCCCCCTTGAATATGAAAGGTATAAAGGAGGGGACGTCGAGGAGTGATGTCCACGGATGATGATTTAGAGTGCTTGCGAGGGACAGGACTGGCTTTTGACTGTGCTAAAAAATTAATGGTTTGGGTGCTGGGTGGACGGGGGTGGGCGGACCGATGGGTGATTATGGGAGTGGTGGGCGGTAAGGCGAAGGGTGGGTGGTTGGGGGTTGTGGGCGGTGTGAGGGAGAGGTGTGTGGAGGGTGGTGAGTGATGTTGGGTGAGCGTGGTGAGGTGGGGTGGGGTGGGCGTGATGGGGTGGGGTGAGGTGGGCGTGCCTGGTGACGAGGGGGTCCGTGCATGCCTGGCGACAAAGGACACAAAGGCATTGTGTATCACCTCTACCGTCCAGGAACAATAACCTATGCACACACACACACACACACACACACACACACACACACACACACACACACACACACACACACACACATATACATACACACATACACATACACACAGGGCGCCGCGTCACCACACCCTCGTCACCAACACGACAGGGAGGCGCGGCCGGAGACAGCGGCCCGCCAGCCTCGCCTCTCGTGGTGGAAGTACAGAAAACCAAAACACCATAAAGCTTTTACCATTAAGCTCATATAAAACTGCGGAGGAGCGGAGGGCGAGGCTCAAGAAGGGGATGCCGCCTCTGCCGTCCCCGAGCCTCTCACGCCGCGCCTCAAACCCTCACTGGCAACTCCTGCCATTGCCACTCGGGGCGCCGCTGCTTTTTATGCCCCGCCAACATTTTTATTGTTGTATCTGTGGCCGATTGATTCCCGCTCCCGGTGCTGCATTGGCGATATCCGGTCAATAACGCGATTATCGTCTAGTAAGTGGACGCCCTGACGCCGGCCGCCCGCGTACTGCTGACGCCCTACCGCGCCGGGCCTGACTGGCGTCCTGCAGGCGGGAACTTTAGAGAATATTTTTTTCAGGTGTTGTGCATGGTATATAGATCAGTAGAAATAGTTTCATGATGTAATAAAAAGCTTTAGACTGAGTCAGCAGCGTCTAAGATAGACTGAACGCCTCCCTCAGCCCCAAGCGTGAAGCAGATCAGGTGGAGTTCACGTCCACTCTTATGCCAACGATGCAAAAGGTGGTGGTATTAAGAATTATGAGCAGAACATATTTTCATTAATCGGCCTTGTTAAATCATCGTGTTTGCAGTATTTATCAAACTTACCGCAAAACAAAACGGATTGCACGCCAAGTTAGACAGCGAAAACTTTAAAGCAAAATGAATTACCTGCTAAACTGAATGGATGACATACTGTTTTTGACGAAAGTTAACATCCAGGTGATCCGTCTTTCTGAGGTGTCATTAGCAACTTTAACTGACTCGCAGTACATAAATGAACAAAGTGTAAATGTTCCTTGCTTCCCTTGGGGGCGTCTCGCTGCATACTCTGGGGACACACAAGCTGAGTACCGTAATTACCTATCTTTATTCCGGAGTACGTGAACCTGCGATGAAGAGTATGAGTAATATCGTTCAGATACATCAACTCTAAAGCGCTTCGTTGGAGTGCACTGGCCACTCTCACACACACACTGCGTGGCCTCGCTCAACACCCTCCAGAACGGTGTTGAGTATTGAGTGGCAGCAGTGAAATTATAGTTGTTAGGTTTGCCGATGTTTTGGCGTGAGTGTATCCGAGCAGCTGTTGCCAGTAGCGGGTCTAAGCCACGGCTACAAGTAATGATGTCTTTTAAGATGATGGCGTCTTGTGAACACCAAGATCAGTTCCTCTTTACAAATTTGGCGGCACTGCGAGCCCATCAAATCGCAGTGTTCCCAATTCTCACAACGTTATATAATTTGGTAATCACTGACAACTCCGAGGAAGCTCCATGTTTGCAGGTAACACTCGCGGCTAAGTGTTCAAACCTCCACCTCAGATCACTTCACCAAATTCTGAAGTTTGACACCATGGTTGCAAGTCCTTCAGTGCCGCCCCGCCCCGCTCCGCCTGGACCCGCCACGCTGCCGCTCCTTTCCATCCCCCTCAGCGTTGGAGACAAATTGTTGCACAGAATTGCAAGAGACTGATTAGTGAGAGAGCCGTCATGTCGGAATTTGCATTTTCTAGATCCCCTAGCGCTGATTGGTCGTCAAAAAGGTTTGCAGAAGTTTTTCGGTGTCCGGGACTGTGATTGGCGGAGAGAATTTGAGTGGGCGGGATCTAATGACGCGCCGGTTTGTTAGTGATTGATTCTCTGCATAACAGCGAGGAGAGCGAGTTTGACGACGCTGCCAATTGCATTTGTTTATACCGCACTAGAGGCTCTTCCGGTGTGTAAGAGAGAGAGAGAGAGAGAGAGAGAGAGAGAGAGAGAGAGAGAGAGAGAGAGAGAGAGAGGTGGACGCCCTTACAGAATATATAATGTAAAGCCAAAATGACATTATAAAACGAACACCTCTAATTTGTTCCCATCCTACAGAATTGATATAAAAAAGCGACCAGTTAACACACACACACACACACACACACACACACACACACACACACACACACACACACACACACACACACACACACACACACACACACTCCACCTAATCTAAAAAAAAAGAGAAAGAAAAAAAAGTGGAGGGGAGAAAGAGGCCGTGGCGCGAATGATCACCTTCCTCCTCCTCCTCCTCCTCCTCCTCCTCCTCCTCCTCCTCCTCCTCCTCCTCCTCCTCCTCCTCCTAGAACGTGTTGCGGCCGCAGATAATTTCTTAGGTACGAGTGTGTTTATCGACCTCCCGCGCCCACACCATCGATCCTTAGGCAGCCAGTCCACCGTAGGATCTGTCATGGGAGTCCTGCGTAATCTGGCATAGGAGGAGGAGAAGGAGGAGGAGGAGGAGGAGGAGGAGGAGGAAGAGGAAGAGGAAGAGGAGGAGACGCCTTTGACTACCATGAGGTGCGCATCTAGAAGTATTAAACGAGAGAGAGAGAGAAAAAAAAATAAATCTGTAGAAGTATTGGTATTCTAAATATCTCTATTTCTAGTCAAGTCTACCCTCTCCTCCTCTTCCTCCTCCTCCTCCTCCTCCTCCTCCTCCTCTTCCTCTTAACCCCTCTTCTCCTCTCCCCTTCTCGCGGAGTTACTTGCGTGCAAAAAAAAAAAAAGATATAAAAAAAGGAGACAAAATCAATAGACCCACGGCCTCCCTCCCCTCTGTACCATTAACAAAATCTCCCTCACTGACGATTCCCAGGCCTATCCTTATTCTATCTTTCTTTCTCTTTCTCTTTTTTTCCCTCTCTCTCATTCTCTCTCTTACTTCCTTTTTAGTTTTTTTTTTTTGCATTTTTCATCGTGGTATTGATTATTCTATTTTTTTGGTTCTAGTTTGTATGTAGAATTGCTATTATTTTTTTCTTCTTCAAGGGTTGTTTGAAAGATGTGTTAGTGTGTGTGTGTGTGTGTGTGTGTGTGTGTGTGTGTGTGTGTGTGTGTGTGTGTGTGTGTGTGTGTGTGTGTGTGTGTGTGTGTTCAGCGTCCCGATCAAGTTTGTTTGAGATCGATACAACGTTATACAACACAACATTTATGGCTGGTTGTGCCCGTAAATTTAATTCTCTCTCTCTCTCTCTCCTCTCTCTCTCTCTCTCTCTCTCTCTCTCTCTCTCTCTCTCTCTCTCTCTCTCTCTCTCTCTCTCTCTCTCTCTCTCTCTCTCTCTCTCTCTCTCTCTCTCTCTCTCTCTCTCTCTCAAAAATACATAAATCACACAATCACACAGCTAGTAGGTACTCTCTCCCTTTAACTAAGTAACCAACCTCACACATCTACTCACTCACCACCACCACCACCACCACTACCACCACCACCACCACCACCACCACCAGTACCCTCTTCAACCTACCCTCCTCACCGTCCCTCCCTTTCCCTCTCCTCCCTCCCTCCCTCCACAACAACAGAACAAAGGCAGGTCTCCCACGTTGGTCCAAGTGCCTGGGTGTGATCGAGCTCTTTGTCCAGTAATGCTCTCTGGACGCACCTCACCTTTGCGTCACACATCACTCACTCACTCACATACAAGTAAAATATATCAAATTAAAACTACTATAACATAACATAAGACAAGAGTTAGGGACCATGGACTGAGGTTAGGTAGGTGGTCACGATGTTTCTAAGAGGTCGTAGTGTACATATCACTGTTATTCTATTGCTACTAATGCTACTATTGCCTCTATCTACTATCACTATCACTATCATCATCACTGTTGTTTGCTATTGATGACATTCGTGGGTTGTACTTTGTGAATTTTCATTTTATCGGAAACTCTTTTACGTAGAAGTTGAGGAGAATATTGAAGGCGAGTTTGATATATTTACAGACAGTGAAAGAGAGAGAGGAAGAAAAAGAGATGTGTGTGTGTGTGTGTGTGTGTGTGTGTGTGTGTGTGTGTGGGTGTGTGTATGTGCGTGCATGTGTGTTATGTGCAAGTGTGTGTGTTGTCGCAGTAGTAGTACAAAGTAAGCTCAACACTGACTTTGAGAAATACATCACTGAAACCAAACCTTTATTTTCTACCTTTCTTTATGTAGCTGAGAGGAAGAGTAACACAACCTATTATCACCTCAAGCCAAGAAACACAGAGGACCTTCAATACACAGTTCACTCATCACACACAATACTAATCTTAACGAAACTCAACTGACTTTACCTCCTATTCTAGCGTCACTGTTTCCGGAGTTTCCGCTGCATCGCTCTGTTTGGAAATGTTGTCATAATCAAGGAAGGCGGGAAGGCATTAGTTATTTAAGGTGATCCATTCATTATGCAGGTAATCGTGGTATTGGGGGATAAATTAACGATGAATAGGCTGATCAGGGATGAATGTAATTTAAATTGTTCACAGATTTACACGAAGGAAGGTGTGAAGAAACGAGGGAACGATAGATACGTGTGTGTATGTATGAATAAATGGATAGATAAATATATTAATAAAGTAAGAGATACTGATGGAAAATTGAGAATAAGACAGAGGAGAGAGAGAGAGAGAGAGAGAGAGAGAGAGAGAGAGAGAGAGAGAGAGAGAGAGAGAGAGAGAGAGAGAGAGAGAGAGAGAGAGAGAGAGAGAATGCAGCATGAAACCTAATTTACCGGTAGAGAAATGGTATCATGGCAGCTTCACACACACACACACACACACACACACACACACACACACAACACACACACACACACACACACACACACACACACACACAAGGGGCTCCTCCCTCTCCCCCTCCAGATTTATATCCAGTTTCTGACAAGGGGGAACTGAAGACAGAACAAAAACGCTATTCTCTCACCTCTCCGTTCCTTCCCCTTTCCCTCCCTACATCCTTTATCGACCTTCTATTTATCTAATTCGCCGTGTCCTGACCAAGAGCGAAAGGTCCTCGTCCCTCTAGATTTCCTATTTATATGTTTGATTTTTTCCCTCACTGTTTCCATCGTCCAGTACATTGTCCTGTCTGGTGCGTAAATGTAAGGAACCGAGGGAGGAGGATGCGAGAGTTCCCAGTCTGAGGGAGAGGTAGACAGAGGGTGAGAGGGAAAGATGAGGGATTGGAGCCTCTCGCAGCCCTCGTCCTCTCCCTCAGAGAATGGAAAGTTTCACAAGGTATTAGCCGGTACTGTAACCTTCCTCTGTCCCTCCCATTACGTCACAGGTACTTATCTAATTATTTTCCCATGCTAATGTACGGAAAAAATGGCGTCCCTCTCTCTCCAAGCTGCCCTAAGAAAACTGTGGCCGACGCCCGTCAATGGGTGGCCGAGGGAAGGGACTCAGCCTCGTGTTATCTTGGGCGTCTCAGTGATAAATAAATTCCTCCGCCCCAACTGTCTCCTGTGTAAATAAAAAATGTAACACCTCTCAGCAGTACTCTGTCAGCGGGGCTCCTCCTCCTCCTCCTCCTCCTTCTCCTCCTCCTCCTCCTCCTCCTCCTCCTCCTCCTCCTCCTCCTCCTCCTCCTCCCTTCCTCCTCCGTCAGTGAGAAAGGATAGCGTAATGGTAAAGGCAGGGAAACTAGGGAAATTTTTGCTTTGCACGTGGTCGCATCCCTACAGGAACAGCATCCACTTACCTACCACTTGCATAGCCGAGGGTGGTTCAAGGGGGTCGTGTTGGCGTGGTTGTGAAGTGGGTGGAAGTCTAGAGGTAGTGGTGATTGTGGTGTTTGTGGTGTAGCGAGTGGTGAATGTTGGGTGTATATGTGATGTTACTAGAGGTGGTGGTGGTGTGATGCTAATAGATGTATATATTAGTGATGGTGGTGGTGGTGGTAAGATTCTACAGGTGTGGTGGTGGTAGTAGTGGTAGTAGTAGTGGTGGTGGTGGTGGCGAGGAACACACCAGGACCCACGCTACCTTTCCGTCATAATACCGACACATCCAAGTCTATTTTCCAAGACCAGCGAACTGAAATGGTCACTTTTGAAGGCCACACTAGACGAAAGACCTAACTGACCACCGGGGACCTTTTACTTAGACCCTTACACCGCTGTATATTAAGGGCGAACGTACACGACTTGAGGTTTGGGGTTAGTGTGTGCTTTACCGGTTTGAACTGAGACGAGACTGGCCACGGTTGCTTTATTGCCTCAGATTTGGGTAACGATATCTTTGTAGGGAGCTGGGACTACTAATGGCGGCCTACCTGGTTACCTTAGTATATACCTGTGTTGCCGGCTGCCGCCCGCCCGCCCGCCACCTCGAAATGGTAGGCTTGGCTGGGCGAGGCATTCTGTCCCAGTGCTATCTTAGGGTGGACCTCAGTAACTCGTAAGGTGTGTGTGTGTGTGTGTGTGTGTGTGTGTGTGTGTGTGTGTGTGTGTGTGTGTGTGTGTGTGTGTGTGTGTGTGTGTGTCTACCGAGTATTCAGGACACTTTCTCTTAGAATTGCCTTTTTTTTATCGCCGTTGCCTTGCCTCTGTTTATTGTTGTCAGTGGAAATGTGGGTTTGTATGTATTTGTCACGTAAGATTCTGCTCTTTATGGATACTGAGAGAGAGAGAGAGAGAGAGAGAGAGAGAGAGAGAGAGAGAGAGAGAGAGAGAGAGAGAGAGAGAGAGAGAGAGAGAGAGAGAGAGAGAGAGAGAGAGAGAGAGAGAGAGAGAGAGAGAGAGAGAGAGAGACGTGCTACAATGTTACCTCAAGCTATATACACACGCCATTGGTATCTGGGTTTGGTCTGCAGCATCTTGGAGGTAATTCCGTGGTGGAGGCGAGTGTGTGGAGCATCTGTTGGTGTGTTCGTGCCATACCTTCTTCTCCCCTTTGCTGGCCCCTTCCCCCCTCCTCCACCAGGCCCAACCATCTGTAACCTCCCCTCAGTCTTCCCCTCACTCATAACTTCATAACATTGCCCTTCCTCATCCCCAGTCTCTTCCCCTTGCAGTAGTGAGAGGAGGAGGAGGAATGTTCAGTACTTCCTCCTTCACAAGTAACACGTCTGCGCACTCCATATACCAGTTTCTGAAGTAATCATATTTTTACAGGGATTGAGAAGGACACACATCTCTCACCTCACAAAAGTCTACATGTGCACAATGGATTTTACAGTCATTTACATCGACGCACACACGCGTGCATTTACCTCACCCGTGTATAAATATCGAGTTTGTACATACACCAACAATACGTGTGGGACGGACGTTGTAGCGGCCGCCTTTTTTTTTCTCTCTTTCTCTTTTTCACATTTTCTTTCTTGCTTGACTGTTGGTAGCGTGTGCTTTTATACCTGGCAAGCGTCGGCTGTAATCCCGCGACACAGATCACGTAATCAATACCCAGAGCGAGGTGACATGTAATGGTCGGTGTGTGAGGCTTGCATAGACGCCAATCAAACCCACGGACAATGGCCTCGCGGGGGCTTATGAATGCAACGGCAAAATTTATGAAAACGTCAATCTAGGTAAAAGTGTTATTTTGAACGGGTGCATGGATAGTAAGTGTCAGGCTGATTCCACACATCGGAAATTCGTAATCGATGGCGTTAACTGCATGAAGCGGGGGAATGGGTAAGAAAAACACCCATCTGGTTACTCCCGCAGCCTTCGACCACCGAGGGAACATTATCACGTCTCGGTGTTGAAAATGATTATCCAATACCAGTCGTGAGCCGTTTATCGCTCTTTTTTTTTACCTTTTCTTCTTTTGCTGTACGTGTGTGTGTGTGTGTGTGTGTGTGTGTGTGTGTGTGTGTGTGTGTGTGTGTGTGTGTGTGTGTGTGTGTGTGTGTGTGTGTGTGGCTCTTTCTCCTTTTTCTTGGTGCTTCTGAAACTGTTGTTGCTGTCGACACTATTTTATTGTCCCGTCTTGGCTGCTTTTTTTTTGGGCTGATCCTAAAGGGTGTTGATGTGTGTGTGTGTGTGTGTGTGTGTGTGTGTGTGTGTGTGTGTGTGTGTGTGTGTGTGTGTGTGTGTGTGTGTTGTGTGTGTGTGTGTGTGTGTGTGTGTGTGTGTGTGTGTGTGGGTGTGTGTGTGTGTGGTATGTGCTGCTGTGGGCGGGTCACACGAATGCTAACTGTTGGCTCCACTTTTTCTTCTTTTTTTACCTTGCTTCTTATCCTTTGGCATTTGTGTTGAACGGAATACTTGCAGCTTTCTTCCTTTTTTTACATTTTTACTCCCTTGTTTCGGCCGCTGTGGTATGTCGAGGCTGGAACTGGTGTTAAGATGAGGTTATGTCAGGATTCTACTATAACTGGAATGAAATATTTGTTTTAATGGCATTCTGAACTTATAGGTATTATAATGTGGCTGTTGTTATAGATTTTGGTGGTGATGGTGCTGTTGTAGTGGTGGTGGTGGTGGTGGAATTGTTTTCATGAGTTGTGGTGCGTTCTAGGGTAAGATGCCCTTTTTGTTTTATTTTTTAGGGACGCCGTTAGAGTTATGGGATATCGAACGCAATTATAACTCGCTAACAGTCCTGAGGCGGAAAGAAAGAAAGCGAGATTGGAATAAGGTACAGAAGAAATACGAGGCAGAGAGAGAGACAGAAAGAGAAGGAGAGATAGAAAAAAAAGGTTTATCGGTGGGCGTTCTCAGGTGTTATAATGACTTTTGGGAGAAGGAACCGTAATGGAGGTAAGACGGTATCAATGTCGCAATTCATAATGTTTCTTTTATTAGTGTAGCGAGTGTTACAGTGTGGTTTTGACGATGTATTTGTGTCGTATGTATTTATTGTAGCGAGAGTCGATTGGCACATTTGCACCAATTTAAGTATTTTTTTCTTTTTGAAGGAATGAAGTGCGTGGCTCACAAAACACAAGAAAAGGGTAGGGTAATTCATGTGTGTGTGTGTGTGTGTGTATGTGTGTGTGTGTGTGTGTGTGTGTGTGTGTGTGTGTGTGTGTGTGTGTGTGTGTGTGTGTGTGTGTGGTGTGTGTGTGTGTGTGTGACAGAAGACTAGGTGAAGGAATGCTGAGGTGGAGAACAAGTGACTGACTAGACCGGTGGAAACGTAGAGAGGACGAGGAGGTGGGTACAGGTGTTAGGCGGGATGGGGTGATACGGGGCGGAGCTGAGGGCTAGGGGGCGGAAGAAGGGGGCGGGGCGGGGCGGGGCGGGGAGGGTGGCATGGCGGAGGGAGGAGTGAGGAGATGGGATGATCTTGGCTCCAGGAAGATGGTGTTCATGATAGGCCTAGAGGTTCATTAGGGAGATTCAAGAGAGACCCATTTCTCGAGGGGCCCCCACCAGCAGCCCCGAAGACGCCCTACACGGGCCGCCACGCCCGCTGGGGGCCGCGCCATGTTGGCAGATTATGGTCTTTGAACTAATTGGCGTCGACTTCTAACTGCTGAATCAAGGAAGTCGTTAGGGTCCCATGAATTAGTACTGATTTTGTAGCCCTCTGACCCAACCGTAGCGCGCACACACACACACACCCCACACACACACACACACACACACACACACACACACACACACACACACACACAACACACACACACACACACACACACACACACACACACACACACATACATACCTTCCGCATCCCTTTTTACAGTCTTCACTTCGATCCCTGAGCAGTATGGGAAGTGGTCACCCCCAACACCACTCCCGCACAGGCGCACCGGGAACCCAGTAACTACACATTAAACGTTAAATGGTGTCTGGAGGCGCGAGGTTGGAGGTCAGTAGGCACCTTTGAGGGGGTGATGCGTCCTTCTCTTCCTCTCCTCCCTCACCAGCACGCCATACACCCAAGAAGAGAGAGAAGAGAGAGAGAGAGAGGAGAGAGATGGAGAGGAGAGAGGAGAGAAGAGAGAAGAGAGAGAAGAGAGAGAGAGAGAGAGAGAGGTTTTACAAATATCCCTAAAACAAGCTAGGTTTACAAATATCCCTAAAACAAGCTATACAAACTATAAAAAAAAAAATAACACACATTCTAATTCCCCCTTCACCATTAGTACCAAAACAACACAATCACCCAAATAAATAATACATGAACCAAAAAAATCGGGTCATTTGAAATCGGGAATATCGGAACACAAAAGTAGCGCGTGGGAGATAGTGGATATCGGCGTGTTAGGGCAGAAACAAGGCTATTAGAACACCTGTAAAGATACCTGTCGCGTCTCAAACACCAAGATCACGTCAGATAATGGGAGAGAAGCATGAATCCCAAGCAGGTGGGCGTGGGGGTGGGTTGAGGAGGACATGGATGGCTGAGGAGGGCGTGGGCGTGGGCGTGAAGGGCCTAGACGGTGAGCGGACTTGTTAAGAGTGTGGAGGTGAAGGAGATCGCTATGGAAGGATGTATGGACGAGTGGAAGGCTTTGGGATGGAAAAGAAAGGATGTGTGTGAGGAGAAGGTTCGTGGGGTTGTAAGAAGATGTGGA
The DNA here is from genome assembly GCA_036785275.1 of Cancer borealis. Lineage (NCBI taxonomy): Eukaryota > Metazoa > Arthropoda > Malacostraca > Decapoda > Cancridae > Cancer > Cancer borealis. The sequence continues at coordinate 11,593 of JAXIVD010005316.1, forward strand.
TAAAGGAAACTGTGGTATTAGTGGAGGAGTAGTTATTCAGGTGGAGAAAGGTGCGGTGTTGGTGGAGAGAAGGGGGAGGGAGGAGGGAGGGAAGATACCTTACCTTTGCAAAAAGAGAGAAAAAAAAGGGTGAATGGGTCATAAGTCACAAGACAAAGATCTCACCGGGGCACAGTGGGTTGGGAGGAGCACAGCGTGATGAAGAAACACAAACAGAAAGGAGGAGCAAACACCGGCCACCACTAAGCGTGAGAGGAACACTATCTGGAGACGGGGGAGGGCCATGGACACCTCCAGAAACACCCACATGAAGAACGAATACTCAGAACCAGAGGAAGGTGACGTAAGAAGAAACGGCAGCTTGAGAGGTGGAGGCAAGGAGAGAGAAAGAGAAGGAGGAGTGAAGGGGAACAAGAGGGCCCAGAGGGGCGGAGGTCGTGAGCGCTATGTGGAATGGACCTCCTCGCCGTGGGGCGCCGACCATCCCGCCGCTGCTAACAAGGGCCGTCCGGATCTCAGGGTCTTGGGGTGTTGGGTGAGGGCTCCCCGTCTTGCCGGAACGCGCCCGCCGCCCCTCACCCGCCTCGCCGCCCAAGGAAACCGTAAGGGCCGTCATAGTGACGTAAATCATAAAGTGCTTTATACCCAACCTTTCTCTATATCCAAGAAAAAAAAAAATTTTTTCGGTATTCTTTGAGCTTTTCATTTCTCTCTTTCTTTTTGAAGTCATTCATCACACACACCTGGACACAGGCGGAGGCAAACTTACGAGGCTGCGGGAGGGGTGGGTGGTGGGCGGGGCGGGGCGGGGCAGGGCGGGGGTGCAGGGCGGGGCAAGAGTGACGTGCCCAGGATGTATCAGACATTTCGTCCACCGAAGGGACTAAAATAATTTCTTTGTGTTTACT
>JAXIVD010005316.1:17500-22500 GCA_036785275.1 Cancer borealis
TGTCACCTCAGCTTTTTGTGTGGCAGCGTCCGCAACACATACACGGTCAGCCCCCCGCCCCTTTGTCGCCTCCGTGGCCCAATAGGGAGGTGGAGAATTATTTTAGTGATTGTTATTGGTGGTTACGAGGGCATGGGTCTGTGGTTTGGGGCTGGGCGGGGGAGGGGTTTGGGGGGGAGAGAGGAGAGAGGGAGCAGTCAAGGAATGATGGTCAAGACAATGCAAACCTATTAACATTCCATTCTGTCGGTATTTGTCCTGTTCTTCAAGATGGAGCTGATAATACAACGAAGGCCTGGCTGGCTTGCTCAAATTTTCATTACCTCTAACATGTTTTGAAATATCGCTCAAGCTGCCCCCCACGTCTTTGAAGAGAGAATATAAAGTCCTTGTTACATTATAAAATAAATGACATAAATTCAATTCCCGGCCAAGGTGTCAGGATAACAAGAGTGGCTGAAGCCTCATCGCTGCGTCTTGTCACAGTTCCTCAGGTTCTCAGCAAGTCGTGGGCGTGAGTCTCCAGCAGGGACCCGACCGAGGAGCGTCCGCCCATGGGAGGTGGAGGGAGAGGAAGGGGAAGGAGGGTAGGCTTTGCTTCCAAGCCCTGCATGAAGAAAGTTGACATTCTCATATTGGAAAGACAAGATTTAAGCACCCTCAGCATTATGCCACGAGGAAATATGTTAAATACAACCCAGGGTAATAAATATGCTAATTTTGCCCAACACACAGGACAAACGCCCAAAAATTGTGGCCGAGGGAAAATAAGGGTAAGGGAGAATTAACATATCATTGCCGATCCCTCGCTATTTAAATGTGCGGCCCATCGTAAACATGTAAAATGAGTGGCTCTCGGTGCGACCTCCGTCACTCACCTCCCACGCCACCACGGTGCCCTCACCCTCACCCACCCCCACCCCCACCCTGGGCGGACCCACTCACCCGCAGCGCCCCCTCACCCCCTACCCTCTACCCCATCACCTCAGACGCTCATCCCTGTAGTACTCCTTCTTTCACCTGCCTTTTCATAGGACTCCCAAAAACACCTTTCTTACTCCCTCCTATCCTCCCACAGTCTTCCTTACACTCTCACGCACTCCTTTTACACTCCCACACACTCCCAGACAACCTCATTCAACTCCCACACTCTCCCTTGCCCTCCCACACAATCTTTCTCTCTCCCACATTCCTGTAAACTTTCTCCTTCACCAAGAATATGACAAAATGATGTTACGTAAAATTCGCTCAAGTATTAAACAGTCAAAGAATTAGAGAGAGAGAGAGAGAGAGAGAGAGAGAGAGAGAGAGAGAGAGAGAGAGAGAAGGAGAGAGAGAGAGAGAGAGAGAGAGAGAGAGAGAGAGAGGGAGAGAGAGAGAGAGAGAGAGAGAGAGAGAGAGAGTAACCTAAATACACTCACCTAAACTTGAATCACATGCGTTTATAATATTGCCTCATAACCTTTAGTCAAATGAACCGTATCTGAATTACTCCCACCCTTCATTAGCATTTTCCTCCACCACTTCCCCCCTTCCCCTACCCCCCCCCAACACCGGCACTACGCCCCTTCACTCCCATGTAGCACCCTTCCCCTCCTCCCTCCCTTCCCTTCCTTCCCTTCCCCTCACCTCAATGCTAACTTAGACTCCGCGGTAATAATTATAAACAAACTTGAATTATTCCTTTGCCAGCCTCGTGGACACACCTGCCAGTGTGTATCTATTTTCTTTTGATATAAATCTGTCTTTGTGTCCAAATTCGGGTGAAATGCTTCAAGATTCGTGTTTTTGTTTATTTTGACGCACCTGTCTAAAAGGTAATTAATATCGTAAAGGTTTTTGAATGTTTTATTTACATATATATTTTTTATTTATTCTTATTTTTTGGGGTCCTCATTTACCTGTGGTGCTAACAGATTATTATTTACTTATGTAAAACTATGTGTTGTTTGTACTATCGGAAATTTATTCTTCACAATAATTTAAGGGAATGTATTTATGTATATATATTATCTTTTTTTTCTTTTTTTTTTAAAGTATTTTTCTTCTTAGCAACTCATGAAGCATTTTACTTAATTTATTAATATATCTCAGTTGGGTCGCGTATTTATGTTACTTTAAGAACTTCCAGACGCACGCCAATAATTTTCTGAGCATTTACTTCATTGTATATTCATTCTTCCTCGCCAAGATATTTTGCACCGAGACAGAACGACAGACAGACAAAGACAGGCGCAGAGAGAAGAGAGAAGAGAGATAGCAAAGAGAGAGAGAGAGAGAGAGAGAGAGAGAGAGAGAGAGAGAGAGAGAGAGAGAGAGAGAGAGAGAGAGAGAGAGAGAGAGAGAGAGAGAGAGAGAGAGAGAGAGAGAGAGAGAGAGAGAGAGAGAGAGAGAGAGAGAGAGAGAGAAAACACGTAAGAAAGAAAGAAAAAAAATCCTTCATTCACATCCACAGTTGTCGTTTTTCTACCTCTAATATTGACTAACCTCACAGAGCTGATTTGTCTTGTCCTCCACCATCCCTCCTTTCTCCCCCTCCCTCCCTCCCTCCCCCATCCCTCCCCCCAGACACCCGTTGTTCTTGATGGTGACTGACTATCCTCTCCTCGACGCCCCCAGCTTCAGGTCTTCACCCCTAGAGGTCAGGTCAGCCAGGGTCAGGCCGGGTCAGTATACCGCGTCGAGGCATTTAGGTCAAGCCAGCTCAGCCCTCCAGTCAGTTTTGAGTCAACACGAGGATGAAGTCATGTCACTTATCAGTCATGTCAGTCCCTCGATGGTGCCGTTACGTGGCATTCGTATTACAAATTTTCCCAAGGTTTGCTGGAGAAATTTTTGGGTCGGGTCGTGTCGGGTCGTGTCGGATCGGATCGGGGTGGGTCGGGGCGGGTCGGGTCACGTGGTATTGCCTTGTGTAAGATCAGTTTGTAAGACGAGTCGACGAATCGGTTGTATTTTTCAGATAATAATTATAGAACATGATTTTTGACGTGAGAGAAAACAGGGACAAGAGGAAGGGTTGTGAGGGCAAGGCGAGGCTGTGTTAGGAGGGAAAGACTGATGGTTCGAGGACGAGAGAGGAAGGGAGGAAGTGCCTACGAGGGGAACGTGGCGCCACTTACCATCTTAAGGAGTGAAGGTAGAGTGGAAATGTCTGGGAGTCAATTAAGCACAACACTATCGTTACCTGCAGCATACCTGTAGAGGTGGGAAGGAACACAGGTAGGCATAAGGACCTGCTGATTGACCTAAGCACCTGAACACTTGAGTGAAGTCCGAACTGACGCCTCGTACAGACTCCTCATCGTCATTACACAGGTCGTCAGCACGTCGCCGCTCGCCGCCCTGCCTTGCAACAATAGGAGTGTTAATGCATCACTCGTCCATCATGCCCTGGTCACACTGTGTTGCCCCGAGCCTCGTGTTCCGTGTTCCGTGTTAGCAACCTTGGCTTCACCTCCTCCAGATGATCGGTGCGTCCGTGTTTCAGCTTCGTGTATTCATTTATATATGAATTAAAAAAGATTGCTTGTGTGTTAGATGAGGGCGTTTCCTTTAAGTTTGTACGTACGTTTCTGCATGTGGGCGTGCGGAGGCGCGGGCGCGTGGTTGAGGGGCCGGGCGACCCCGTGTACCAATTGGGGAAAACGCCCGCAATCAATTGTCGGAGGCGTACACGACGGGACAAAAAACTAATTATGATAATTGTAGTCAGTGTGTTGTGTGGTGGAGGAGTGAGGGACGGAGACAAGCTGAAGGATTAAGAGTGGAGTGTTTTAGTCTTGAGGTGCAGGGCGAGGAGGTCAGTGCGTGCTGCCTGGCCTCAATATGTTCATTCACTTCTTCTTGACTTCAAAACCTGAATAAAATCGCAACATACTATTCATTTCATGATTTACGTTTAAAGAGAAAGCTGAGATCAGGTGAACATATGCATCGCGCCCTTAAAATGTCCTGTGAAATCTTAGAAACCTTTACGGGAGGAGGAGGGAAGACGAGATGAAACCTTGTCACCACTACCATTGAACTGGCCACATATTCAAATTAGCTTTGATAATGGTCACCTACAATGCACAAGATCTTTGAGACATATAATTAGACCTTCCAGTACCTTGCCTTGCCTGACGTCGAGGGGGAAGGCGTGGAAGGGACCCCGTCTTGCCACCCGCCAATCACATACGTACACAATACTCACTCTTGGGACATCAGGACACGTCTAATCGCTTTGAAGAATCATGAAAACAGAGGTGGATACTCGCCCTCCAATCAGAGTCAAACAAGAGGTACCCTGTCAGAAGCCTCGAGGAATCTGACTTGGGCCAACAGAGGTGAGGTTAAGATGCATTAGACTATTTTACTCCTTCTTGTTGCATTAAATCACACACCCACACACCCACAACACTATTATTTTTCCCCACTCACGGGTTATGTTTTTGCATTTTTTTACTCGCTGAGGAAGAACAAAACCATCGTCTCTGAATCGATCAGGAGGGTGTCGCCCGCCGAGTCACCCTATCTGGCGCGCCTTCTCTCTCTCTCTCCCTCTCTTTTTTTTTCTTTAAATATGATTTCTAAGTAATATTTTCTCCACCGCTCAGCCATGCATGCTGCCCCCGACACTCTCTCTCCCCGGCAACACCCTCGTCAGTCCCGACAAAAGCTTGGGACTCAGAAGAAGAAAAAAATAACAAAAATAATAATAATAAAAAAAAATTACACCCAGGGCTTCGAACTCAACAATAACAACCAAGTCAACAAATAGAAAAGAAGGAAAAAAAGGGAGTTACATAAACATAATCACGGTAAAACTCCACTAATCTGCTCCATCAGCTGCGTTGCCAAACACTCTGGGTCTGGGTGAACAGTATTATATTTAAAATGTTTCTCCGCCTCTCCACACTCCAGGTCAGAGCTCCCGCGCGGCCCCGTCAGGTATGCAATGTACTGTACTTGCAGGTTATCAGGGAATCTGAAATATATGTTCCTTAACGAAGCTGTGA
>JAXIVD010005316.1:25000-29938 GCA_036785275.1 Cancer borealis
CTCGTCCTCCTCCTCCTCCCACACGTCCTCTCTAGTGCTTCAATGTAATCATGTGACTCTGGTTCCCCGTTGCCTGCTTGCGTCAGTGTTGTTGCTGCATCGCTTTCCTCGCCTCACATTAACGCTCGTTGGTTCGTCTCTTCATCGGCGCCGCTATCATGTTCTCTGTTGACATGGGCGTTCGCTGAATTCATCCATTGTGATACCTACACACGGACGCAAGATCATACCGCGTGTCCCTGCTTAGCCAAACGGAAAAAATAATATGTATAAGAAAAAAGTGAATACATAAGTAAGTTTAAATATGTTCTGAGAAAATAAATGTCAAGAGAAAATGTTGTCATGATATCCGAAGTTAATGCCTCGAAGGGATGAAGCAGCTCGAGTGATCACGTGGTGGCAGCTTTCGTCTTTCCTTGAGTTCCCGCTTGAAATCCGCCTTCGAGATTTGTCGTCCAACGCCTCGCGATAGTGGCTGTTTTAGTGGTGATCAGCGCAGCCCCGACAGCTTCCACACCCACGGCGGGTAGTGAGTGGAAGCCGGTGTGTTGTGTGGACTCCGGCTGGCCTATCCCTCCCCCCATCCTCCACTTCCCCCCTTCCCCCTCTCCTCCCCTGATGCGCAACACCACAAATTATATTTAAAAATGGAAACCTAAGTGCAATGTGCATTAGTGGCGGAGAATTTCTGGTTGGGCGAACGCAGCTTGAGTGAAGCAACATTTCGATGACGATTTACCGAACGTGGTGCGGGAGACGCTAATGCGGCGAGGGAGCTCCGGGAGGCGACGCGCGCTAATCAAGGAGGGCGAGGTAAGGAAGGAGTGACCCTCAAGGCGCGGGCGTGGCGGAGTCCTTCCACCGTGCATGGCTGCCTGCGTGTGTGTGTGTGTGTGTGTGTGTGTGTGTGTGTGTGTGTGTGTGTGTGTGTGTGTGTGTGTGTGTGTGTCCACTAAACCTTGTCGGATTGAGTGTAACAGAGCCCCTCCACCCTCCACACCGGCTGTAACTGAGGCCGTCTAGCTTCGTGGTGGGCCAGGTGTGGCGAGGTGTCCATAGGTAAGGGGAGGAGAGGAGGAGAGAGTGGGTGAAAGTGGGGAGGAGAGGAGAGGGGAAGAGAAGGAAGAGGAGGGGAGGGGAGGGGAGGGGAGAGGTGTTATCGTGGTAGTAGTAAAGAGTGCGATAAAAGCCTTCCCTCAACACCCTCACCTGTGGAGGCCGCGGCGCCGACCGGTTTATTGTTTAATTGCCCTCCGTGTCCGGCTTTAATTGCACCTCCTTAACGAGGGTGTCCACGGGCGCCGATGAAATAAGATGCGGCCGCTTTTTTAGTCACCGCCGCGCCGCCGTCACACTTTCTGTAGCGTGGAATGTGGAATGTAGCCCTTCACTGTTCACTGTTCACTGTTCACTGTTTGCTATTGTTTGCTGGAGAATGTTGGGTTTTTTTTTTTTTACATGTGTTTTCTGTTTCTGTGTGTGTTTGAAAGAGGATATTGATATTCTACATGTTTTTGTGTGGTGCTGTTATCATTATTGTTATTATTATTATTTCTTTTGCCAAAATGTAATGATCGAGTAATACGATAAGAAAAAAACTATATACGCATGAAAATCAATTATTAAAGAAAACGAAGAAATAAGTAATAAACCTGTAAAAAAAAAATCACACAAACCTTAAGGAAGAAGAAATCCTTTGCAACTGAAAATAGAAATAACTAATTATCTGTGAACAAAATGAGGGATAAGAATGAATGAATAATGAGGAAGAAGAATGAATTAACCTGCAATCATGAGGAATCAGTAGAGAGAATAAGAAGAAAAAGAAAGAATGAATGAAAGGAACAAGGTGCAAGAAGAGGAGACAGAAGAGGAAGAGGAGGCAACAGGAGTAAGCAAAGTATCAGTAAGAAGGAGGGAACAGAAGGAGAAGGAGAAGGAGGGGAGTAAGCAAGGTATCAGTTGGAAAGAGGAGGAGGAGGAGGAGGAGGAGGAGGAGGAGGAGGAGGAGAGAAGGGCAGGGTCGCACCTGGAGCAAGAGAGTAACTTGGAAGGGCTAAATTACAACTCGTGGCCAAAGGTTATAGAATGACGCCACGCCACCCAGCCTCACTCCTTCAACTTTTTCCCTCTCGTATTTCAAGGGTTGGAGACCCGCTTAGGATGCGCCTCTCGTTGGCGGCACTTAGCTGTCTGTGGTGGAGGTAGTGGTGGTGGTGGTGGAGGCTGTTCTGGTTGTATCGTGTTGTGGTGGTGGTGGAGCGTGACTATAGTGGTAGTAGTAGTAGTGATGGTGGTAAAAAAGAATGGTTGTGTAGTGCTGGTGGTGGTGATGGAGATCGATGGTGGTGGTAATGGTAGTGGTGGTTGTTGTAGGTGACGAAGGGCACCGTCAGTAGGAGTCTCAGGCCACTGCACTGCGACACCACGTCCTCACACGCCTTGCCTCGTCGTCCCCTGGCAAGCAAAATAGATAAATAAATAAATAAAGCCATTGGAACTGGCCAGCAATTACACGTTCTAAACACTGCCTCGTTGTTAGTAATTAATTAATATGTGATGTGTATCTACGACCATTAGACAACCCAACGAGTGTATGTTTATAAGAGAGAGAGAAAAAAAGAGAGAAAATAAATACATATATTCACCACTTTAGGCAACAATAGTGTGAAAGAAAGTCGTCTTGTTATTCCCAGGACGCTAATTAGTGAAGTTTTCTCTTAATTGAAACACAGGAACCAGGTCCTCCTCTTCCTCCTCCTCCTCCTCCTCCTCCTCCTCTTCTTCCTCCTCTTCCTCCTCGGCTGCTGGTGTCCCTGTTGGCTCTTTGTTTCTTGCTCTCACCGCGTCGCTCCACTTTAATTAGTCTTGTTTTGTTTTAATTATGAATATAGTTAAGTTTTCTTGTATTGCCGCCGCTTTTGACAGCAATAATTAGTGCACAGTTTTTTTCTGCATTACATTCCCCCTTGTGTGTGTGGCTCGGATATGTTTTTTTTCTTCATTTATTCATATAATATATTTTTTTTCCTTCATTTACGGAAGTGCTCCCTCAGAGAAAAAACAAAAAAGAGAAAAAAAAAAGGAAAAAAGAAAACAGTAATATGCTTTTTAACATTCTCCTGCTCGCGTATTCCATGAGATGATAATTAAATTGCCGCCACCTGGAGGAGGAGTGAGGGTGTTGCAAGGCGGCCATTAGAGCTGCACCACTCGGCATCACATTACACACCCTCTAACACAGAACCCTTGCCGCCACCCAGGACCCGCCCGCCAACTTATAAAACTTGAAGCCACGCGGATGAAGAACTTATAAGAAGGTGAAGCCGGACTCTGCCGTGTATTAAGGTGTCAGTAATGTTTTGGTGCAACGGACTGATCCTTGTGTGAGGCCAAGACACTACCTTCTCGACTCTTACTCCTCTTACCTTTCCTCCTCCTCCTCTGTTCCTGTAGTATAGCAAGGAGATGTAGGTATGCTAGACCGTCCTGCTGCTGCCTGTACTTGCTAAGCATTCCACGTTCTAGGGTGAGGGGGACCTGAAGCGCCTGTAAAAGCTATCCAAAGAGATTGAAGACGCTCCACGGTCGATAATAAGGGATTCCACCCGCTTTCCGATCGTCATAGGAGAATTATAACCTCGGGGACAAGGGCCAGTGTGCGTTTTTCCTCAATTTTTTACGTCCTATCTCGCCTCGTTTTCCTCCTTCGCCTCCTCCATCACCACTAACTCCTCCTCTTGCGGCTGCCTCCCCTTCCTCTTCTTAATTTTCCTTCTGTACTTAGATTTAATGCTTATTGTTAGCGGCTCAGCGTCAGTGTCGAATCGAATCTGATATTTAGGATCCAATATTACTTCCTTCCTTATATAAAGAGGTTCAGGAGAGGTGAAGTACGTAGTTGGCACCAATGTTTTAGGCAAAGAAAGGAGAACTCGTCATACTTGTTCGATCAGTGTGTCGATTTGTCAAGCAAGACCTTGTTATTTTCGTGGTGCTTATTGAAGTATCAAACAATTCCGTCGCATTGAACTTGTCGTTATTGCGAAGTCAATTTCCCGTGACGTAAGGACTTAAGTGTATATTATGTTTTTGTTCGTGAATAGAAAGTTGTAGTTTCTGTGGCCAAAGGAACTGAAATCCACCAACCACAGTCACACATAACTATAAAGCACTATACACCACCACCATTATTACTACTACCACCACCACCACCACCACCACCACCACCCACCCACCCACACACCCACATACTGACTGTCCTTCAAAGACTCAAGTTTGTTGTTCTCGAGTCATTTACTTCATTTTTTCCCCCTTTGTGTATCCGAAGGTCTTGCAGAAACAAAATCACGGAAGTAAATCTTAACCACTCACTCACTCACTCACTCACTCACTCCTTCAGTTTACACCTCATGATATTTTTTGCCCTGTCACCTCATTTTTTCCCCTTGCCACCTCATTTTTCTTGTATTACCTAGATTCTCCCTTTGGTGGATGTGATGGATTTGTAATAAAGATAGACCTTGGACAGAGAGAGAGAGAGAGAGAGAGAGAGAGAGAGAGAGAGAGAGAGAGAGAGAGAGAGAGAGAGAGAGAGAGAGAGAGAGAGAGAGAGAGAGAGAGAGAGAGAGAGAGAGAGAGAGAGAGAGAGAGAGAGAGAGAGAGAGAGAATGATAAAAACGACTCTTAATTTTGATTTATGACTTCCTAATCTTCCAGTGGTAAGGTGAGATTTTTCCTGTTGAGAGGCGGCGGTCAGGAGCGGCAGACAGGGAGCTCAGGGGCAGACAGGAATAATTCAGGGACATCAGACAAGACTTGGAGAACACCAGACAGGGTTTCAGGGACTGTCATAAGGTTCATTCAGACATAAGGTGGAATTTCAATGACTTTCGTATATTTTTTAAGAAATAGGGAATTAATCAAGGGTTTTTGGGT
>JAXIVD010005317.1:0-29937 GCA_036785275.1 Cancer borealis
AGAGAGAGAGAGAGAGAGAGAGAGAGAGAGAGAGAGAGAGAGTAGAAATAAAGAGAGATGGATGGTCGATTGAAACTTTTTTATTCCTAATATTCTGTGAAAAGTGACAAAGATTCAATAAATGGTGGTGGCAGTTGTGGTGGTAATGGTGGTGTGAGAACGGTAATAGAACTGCATATCATAGTAGTAGTAGTAATAGAAGAAGTAGTAGTAGTAGTAGTAGTAGTAGTAGTAGTAGTAGTAGTAGTAGTAGTAGTAGTAGTAGTAATAGTAGTAGTAGTAGTAGTAGTGGTGATGATAGTGGTGATGATGCCCGTTCCTCCTTCCCCTTCAGACTTATCACTACAGTTTCCTGCACAATGGACTTCACAGCTTTCCCCTTAGACGACCAGATGTGTTATGTGCGACTACTGAGCTGTGAGTATCTTGTGTGTATGTGTGTGTGTGTGTGTGTGTGTGTGTGTGTGTGTGTGTGTGTGTGTGTGTGTTTCTACCTTCCCCTCCCTTTCCTTCCTACAGATCAGTACCGCAGCTTCGAGGTTGAGTACAAGTGGCATGAGAGAGGCGTTGAGACCAGCCCGAAACTCGCCACAGACCAGTTCACGGTGACCTTCGCAGCAGACCATTCCGTGCAAGGCTCACTAAGGGACACAAACAGTAGTCAAGGTGTGTGTGTGTGTGTGTGTGTGTGTGTGTGTGTGTGTGTGTGTGTGTGTGTGTGTGTGTGTGTGTGTGTGTGTGTGTGTGTTGTGTGTGTGTGTGTGTGTGTGTGTGTGTGTGTGTGTGTGTGTGTGTGTGTGTGTGTGTGTGTGTGCGCGTGTGTGTGTGTGCGTGTGTGTGTGTGTTAGACTTGTTTTTGTGTGTAAGTGTTCGATGTATTGATGTATATATTTTATCTATTGGTCTTTTTGCTTGCTGGGATATATCTATGTCACTCATGTTTGTCTGTTTATCTATGTGTACAGCTATTTTTAGATGTCTCCTGCATGTGTCTGTCTGTCTGTATGTCTGTCCGTTTGTCTGTCTCTATTTGTTTACACTCAGTTAACTTTATCCACTGAACACAACAAATGCCTGTCAGTCTGTGTGTATGTATGTATGTTTACGCCAATTAAACTTGTTACCATCACCACCACAACAGTAAACACCACCACCACCACCACCACCACTACAATCATAATCACAACACTCCCTACCACCACCACCACCACCTCCTTCACCCTACCTACGAATATTGAACCAAATTTCCATGTACTTAATCTTACTATTTCCTGAACTTGTAAATTAAACTAGTCTAGCTCTTACAATCCCCTTTGAACCACCGCATAAAGCAAAACAATACACATGATAATTATATTTTCTACTAGTGTAAATTTCCTTATAATACTTTTTCTTTTTTTATCAATCTTTTTTTTTAAAGAGTATAACGTTATTTTTACCTCCTCCCACAGGCACCTTCCCGCTGGTGCAGGTGCACGTACATTTATCCCGCAAGGTGAGTTATTACCTGCTCAACACCTACCTGCCGTCCGCGCTGGTGGTGGGGGTGTCCTGGCTCACATTCTTCGTGCCCCCTCGTCTGGTGCCCGGCAGGATGGTGCTCACTATTACCTCTCTGCTCACTCTCGTCTCTATGTTCAACGCAGCTAAGTGAGGGGAAGAAAACGGAGGGTGTGTTTGAGCAAGTGTGTGTGTGTGTGTGTGTGTGTGTGTGTGTGTGTGTGTGTGTGTGTGTGTGTGTGTGTGTGTGTGTGTGTGTGTGAGAGAGAGAGAGAGAGAGAGAGAGAGAGAGAGAGAGAGAGAGAGAGAGAGAGAGAGAGAGAGAGAGACAGAGAGAGAGAGAGAGAGAGAGAGAGAGAGAGAGAGAGAGAGAGAGAGAGAGAGAGAGAGAGAGAGAGAGAGAGAGAGAGAGAGAGAGATGGGATGCTCAATTATAGATAACGTTCATGTCTTTATTGTTTTCATCTACCAACACCACCAGCACCACCACCACCACTACAACCACTACTACTACTACTACTACTACTACTACTACTACTATTACTACTACTACTACTATTACTACTACTACTACTACTACTATTACTATTACTACTACTATTACTACTACTACTACTACTACTACTATTACTACTACTATTACTACTACTACTACTACTATTACTACTATTACTATGACTATCACCACCACCTTCCATGACTTTCTTAAGCTTAAAATGCATCTCACAAACACCTCATTCTTCTTTCTCACATTATGAAAATATGTAAGAGGAGGAGGAATCTTTTCAATGCAACCACTCAAAGGATTATTAAATTTTTTTCTCTCTCTCGCTCTCTCTCTCTCTCTCTCTCTCTCTCTCTCTCTCTCTCTCTCTCTCTCTCTCTCTCTCTCTCTCTCTCTCTCTCTCTCTTTCTAGGGCCGAGAGTCCAAAAGTATCATACGCCAAGGCTATCGATGTGTGGATGTTGTGTTGCATTACTCTCAACTTCGCGGTGCTGGTGGAGTACACAGTGGTGACCCGACTTATCCACCTCGCCAAGGTCACGCCAGGGTCAAAGGTCAAGCGGAAGGTAAGGCCTAAGGTCAACGTGATGCCCTCCGCTGGCCTGGTGCCGCGGGAAGCTTTACTTTCATCTTCACAACTGTTGCCGCGACTTGGCTCCGGTGACTTATCAACATCTACGTCGGGCTTAGTAAGTTAGTGTTTCTCTCTCTCTCTCTCTCTCTCTCTCTCTCTCTCTCTCTCTCTCTCTCTCTCTCTCTCTCTCTCTCTCTCTCTCTCTCTCTCTCTCTCTCTCTCTCTGCAATAAAATGTAAACGCCACATACATTATCTTCGTCCCGCCAAATTCTATGACCAATAATAAAATATCCATAAATTACTATTCTCGCTCTAAATGGAAGGGACTGCCTCGAGAAACGCTCTACTGGCTATTGTCACGCTCTCTTTCTCTCTCTCTCTCTCTCTCTCTCTCTCTCTCTCTCTCTCTCTCTCTCTCTCTCTCTCTCTCTCTCTCTCTCTCTCTCTCTCTCATCAAATCTTCTCTGAAATATTGCTGATAGGCTTTTCATCGTCTACACATACCGGTAATAAGCTATAATTAATATATCGTTTTCAAATAATGATCGGCAATAGGCAATAATGAATATGCTTTCTACAATAACATGCTATAATCAATATATCGCCCATAAAAAACGGTAATAGAATAAAATTAATAATCTTTGAATAGTGATAATAGGCTACAATTAATATCTTCAAAATACTGGCAATAGGCTATAATACCGGTCTTCAAATATTGGTAATTGAGTACTAAGTATGTCTTCAATATCTATAATAGGCTATAACTAATAAATCGTCTTCACATACTGGTAACTAAACTATAATTATTGTATCATTAAAATTTAATAATAGTTTTAAACAATTATTTGCATTCTAGTAATGATTGTAAAATGTGTTATCATAAATTTTATTGTTATAAAAAGTTGTGAAAAAATAAATCAAGCCAGCAGTAAATGTCTCGGTGGTTCAGTTGACAGATGTCACAAGAACGAAACAATTTAAAAACTAACACTACTTGGAAGTGCGACTGTACAAGTGTCCATCAGCACTAGCCAGGTAGTAGGAGGGCGTCAGCCTACCACCTACCGTCCACGTGCTGCTATAAATCAAGTTTAGACAGATTACTTAACTTGTAATACTACTCTGAGCCATGACTCAGCCTACGCTAACACCGTTCAGCCCACGGCCACCACTCACCACGATGCACACCGTGAGTGTGTCACCAACATGTAACACACTCAACTGCCATGTCATGCCCACGAGGGACACTGATGAGCAGGACACACTTGCCTTCTGCCCAATGTGTGCCCAATGTCTGCCAATGATTCAACTCATCAACAAACTCTTTACAAGGAAGAGGCGAGGCCACTGTTACACCTGTAGCCAAGCACACCAAACATGTGACGGGCTGCACACTGCATGCCTGCCTCCATCACCTGACGGGGAGGAGGAAAGCTGCTTCACACTCCTTCCTGTCCACAACACTGACACCAATGACAGTGTAATGGACAATGTTGTGGACACTTGCCAGGATACACTCACACAGGACAACACTCCCACACACTCTGCTCCCGAGTCACCAAAAGGCGAGGAATGCACTCAAGAAAAACTTGTTCCTGAGAAGAGCAAGGAAGTGACTCTTCTGGGGAAGTGCATCACACAAAACAATGTCCAAGAAAGTGTTGAAAAAGGTTTTGTCCAGGAAAGTAAAGAAATCGAAGATTTTATCCAGGAAAGTGACAAGAAAGAAAATTTTGTCCAGGAAAGTGAGAAAGAAGTCCAGGATTGTGATGAATCTTCTGATGAAGCAGAGTTGGGGCCTCTGAAATATATTTTGGAGGTCCCGACAGAGTTTGATGAGGATGAGTCAGCAGAGTATGCATGGCCAACCAAGGACTCCCACGTGAAGGGCAGAGCCAACAAAACTGTTGCCCTGCCACTGCACGTCTCATCCTAGCGTGACCTGCTGTTTAGGCACCAAAACATGGTCCCCACTTTCAGCAGTGATGGCGTGGACCTGCCCACCACATTTGTCGTGAGTTCAGACAAAAACGATAACAACTTCATCTCGCAGGCGACAGATCGTGTAATTTTCTTCCATGTGGATGCCCTGCCCTTGGCCCATGTACACCTGCAACTGGAGTCCAGCCAAGGGGTGCGTGATGTGCCTCACACCCTACTGCAGGATGGGGCCCAGGTGTGCAAGGCCAACAGTGCTCGGGTGCACGGTGGTGTACACACCGTGCTCAAACCTGAGTAAGACTTATCACATGAAGGCCGGCCATGTGGGTTTTGTCAATAATAATGAAGTGTGCAAGATTGTGTTGGGCAAGAAGGATGAGAGGATCATGTACCGCCTCAACCACACCAAACAGAAGGTGGTGTTCAGCAAGCCACAGCGGGAGAAGGAACAGCGAGTGCAAGAACAGAACAGAAAACTGAACCCAAACTGTAGGAAAGGATGAAGAAGCAGCAGCTGAAGCAACAGAAGGAATAATAGCAACACAAATTGCGCCAATACTACTGATATGGTTAGCAGTGCCACAGTAGTCAACCACCAGAGTGCCACAACCTTCATGTGCTTCACTAATACCGCCATGACACAAATGTAATACTCCAAACAAACATTGCATTGATTCAAAATAAGTACCGTAGATGTCCTGAATCCACTTAATAATATGAAAACAAATTAAAATCATTAGAAATTATTTTGTTCTTTCATCACAGCTTGGTAAAGAAAACTGTAAATACTCAAAACTAATTTCCTTTTATTATTTATCTCAAATTTTCCAATAATAAAAACATCAAAAGTAACCCAACATCAGCATATTCACCCTTCGTCATTTCATTTTATTCACCTTCACATCTTCATCTCCATTTGGTTGCAGCATCACCAAAAACACACCACAACATTATCTATTCATCTTCTTATCTAACTTATCTGCTTGGAGCATAACTCAATAACATTAACATTAGCATAAAGTAACAGATAACTTTATGATCTCCTTCCATTGTATTGCACTTGCAAATTAACTCTACTTTCAATTCTATCTCTTGGTTACAAACTAAGACACAATTGCTGCCCTGCTCTCTTACATCTCACGAATCTGTATTGTTTATCTATTCGACCGAATCCTATGTGTACTGTCACAAAATATTACCAAAAATAGACGGATTTGGTGTATTTCAACATTTTCAATTTTCTTATGATGCAAATTTTCTTTTATATGTATTTCCCACATACAGTATTAGCATCTGGATCAAAGCACTTGTTAACTTATTGGAAGTTTTAAGTAGACGATTCTTCACAGTTTATTTAGGACTCAAATTCTAGTTTCAAAAGTTCCCACGAGTCAAAAACTTATCTATCTAATTATCACAGGATAAAAATAGCTTTAAACTTCCACAAAAACATTTTCCATTATCAAAATAAAAACAGCAGCTAACTTTTATCTCATTTGCATTTTTTTTTCCATCAATAAGTTGCATTCTTCAAAATACACATGAATAGGAAGTCATCCTTTATGCACCTTCTATGACCCACAAGTTATGAACAAACCATGAAAAGAAAAGAAATTACAGTACTACCATCAAAGCACTAACTGAGCCTTCCCCTTCCTCTTTCCTTTCCCCTGCAGACTGAGGACACACCTGCTGCCCCTAAGTGGAGTGAGGTGTGGGAAGCCAGACTGGAGACCTACACACCTATCATCCTTCCCATGCTGTTCCTCCTTTTCAACATAGTATACTGGCCTTACTTCCTCTCCCATCGCACATCACAAGCGACGTGAGAGTTTGCCTCACCTCGCTATGCCTTTTGCAGGTGCTAAAAATTGCTTTCAGTCGTTCAGCTTCACAGGGAAAGAGGAAAGACACATGTTTTTAAGGTCTCTATGTGTTGCTGAAAATTGCTACATTAACCTCTGACTTATTCCATCCAATTGAAAGCTTTACAAACACAGCTTAAAGATTTTGTGCCTCTTAATGGTCCTTGAAGTCACCATGAGTTACTAAGTGAAGCCTAAACTCATTCTATTACAATCAAGGCTTTATAGATATTAATTAAGGCATTGTCCGGCCTTCAGTGACTCTATTTGATGATTGTGATCTGTTACACTAATCCCAATTATGTTCTCTTGAAGCTATTGGTTTAGGAGTGTAACATATGAGCATATCTCCTTCCTGGTGCCTCTTGATGCTGGTTAACATTACCAAGTTTATGGATGAGGGTTCACTTTACTCCTTGCCTCTCAGGACCATTTTTAAGTTAGTTCATGACCAGCTTGATTTCTAAGGTTTGTGTTTTCAGTATGTTATAATATGACTTGTTATGAGTTTGCATCGATTTGCATCTAAATGTAACTGGTGAGATGAGGCTTTATATTATACGTCCTATGTAAAATTTTTAATGCATTTTCTTTTCTTGACACTTACATTTTTACTTTACAAATTGCAATTTTTTTTTGCATATACATACTCCTTTTCCTCAAATGTTTTCTTTTCACAAACATCAAACCACAAACTTGTTTTTCACATGTACTATTTCATTTTCTTAACAACAACAGTTTACCTTTACAAATCAACTGTTCACTGGGGTATCAAGTCTAACATTTCTATGAGCAATCTTTCTTTTTTGATGCTATGCTCACACAAACGGCTGCTACAATACTAGTCTTTATAATGTTTCTTATATGTGTCATGTCAACTAACTGTATTACTCTGGTTGTCTTACTGTATTTATGTTATGCTTTATCATAAGAATCTATTACAGGTTCACATTACTATTACTTCATGCAAGGTTTTAGTTCTGAGATACTCTGTTAATGTCTATTGAAGTATGTATGTAATGTTTAAAGCTTCTATTTTATCATATTTCATCTCACTAAAAATATATATGAACTGCTGTGTTTTTTTTTCGATAACTCAGTCTATTTATATATTTGCTGTGAAGTTACTGAGTATTCTTAGAGGTGCTTGAAGCATATATACGAGGAATAAAAATGTAGAGTATAACTATGAAGAAGATGTAAAAGTTATGAGTATATATCCAAGTAAATTTCTGACAAGAGTTGAAAGTGTCTCCGCCACACAACACCTGAACCTTCTGTGAGTAATGATCTATTCTGAACTGCAACTATAGATAAACGTGAGATAACGGGTGCAAATATTTAATGATGCGTCACTATGTATATAGAACACAACGGGTGCAGAATATAGGAATTACACAACCATGACAGGAGCGCAAACAAAACCTTAAATCATTAATTAGGTAGACAGATGGAGACGAATGTGTGTCTCCTTGCCACTAGAATGGATAATATGGTAACTAAGGTATAGTATACAAGCAGGAAGCTACAGAGGCTGGGAGGTGGAGCAAACATTACCTTAACTTAGCTCAGGGTTTGCAGAGTACATGACACTCTCCAACAAGGCTAGACGGGAAGGGATCATGTTTAACTGTGCCTGTCAACAAACTAGGAAACAGCACATACACATAAAACCTGTGGCTGCTGATCTACAACATTGTGTGAACTATTAACATCCAAGTGCATAGCAGACATGAGTGTGGATTATCAAAGTGTTCTTGTCATGCTCACAAGTCACATGTCACTCACACATCAACGGTATTACCAGGCGAGACTTTACATCAAACAGACATCCATAGTAATGATCCCAGGTGTTTTATCTCTCTACTTCCTCCCAGCACAAAATGTTCTCTCGTCATCCTCCTGCTCATAGTGAGGTAAATAGCACCTCTTCAAAAAAACAAAGCAGGTGGATATTTGGAAACTTAATAGTACTAGCATCACATAATTCACGTTTTCTCCTAATATGATATACAGCTTGTGTATTTTGATTGTCCGATTCACTTCCTGTGCTTGACAATTGAGGTGAAGCAGAATCACTTCACAGTGAATGTATTATGAGTGGTGAGGAGCCTCATGTGAGACTAACAATAATAAAGGCTTGTCTTCTTAACCTTCTTAAGAAACATTTCCTCTCATAAATACATCACAACGACATCTTAAAAAACCTTGCGACAGGTAAAAACTAATCCTAACATGTCTTATCTGATATACAAATTGTCACCGTAGTACATTCAACCCAGGCAGCCGGGAAGGTGACTTACAAAAATAGCGAGACCTTTTTTATCGTTTTTTTTTCTTCATATTTCCCAACTACGTATTAAGACCATCATCTTCTATACCATATCCCCAAACACCCAACACTTATGGTTAGAAAGAAGGAAGGCAGGAAGGAAAGAAGGAAGGAGAATTGAAGGAAAAATGACAAGAAACAGACTGATCACTTTTTTTTCCTTGACCCGAGGTAGGAAGGAAAAAAGCAAAAAATTACAGTCTGATAATCACTGACCTTAAACATCTAACATTTATGGTTAAGAACAAAGGAAGGAATGAAAGATGGAAGGAAAAGCCCAATAAATAAATAGTTTGAGGGAGTGTCAGTGAACCAACTCCCGTGGATGCATCTTATTCCTTCACTAGTTAGGTAGACACCCATAACCTTATTGTATGAAGCCTCTTAAGAAAAAACACCACCACTGACTGATTGACTGGCAAACATTATGTACATCTAAATAACTCAATGCTTTGCTTACGTAACTAATATTTATGTGTTTTTCATACTTTTAAGATTCTTTTACAGATGTTGTGTTTATTCTCATTTTTCTTTTGTGTGTGTGAATGTGTTTCCTTCTGTACGAATAATGTGTTTATAATCCAGTGTATATTTCTTTACTGCAGACTAGTTTATGGTCTCAGATTTGTGAAGTTTTTTTTATGACTTGCACAAATGAATAAATAAATATAAAAGCATAAGCAGATGAGTTTCCTCAAAGCCACAAGTTGATCACTGATTCTTTAACAGTGACTCATTGCAGGTCTTAATAGTGAGTAATGTTTGAATGCCAAAACATACCAACACACAATACATCTATAGACTCAAGTGTACATGTGTGTTTAATCAGTCTACTTATTAGTGATTAATTCATTGATTTAAAAACCCAAATAATAAAATATTTACATTCAGTGTGTTTGTTACGCATCAAAATGTTTAATAATACCTTTGTACTTCCTTGAACTTAGCATTTTCGATCTTATTTCTATTCTTTCTTATATCAAAATTTATCATTCCGTCTTCTAAATCTTATAACTATATCTGCCTGGAAGCCTTCACATACATTTTACTTATGCATCCCTCTAGGTATTTGTACCTCCAAACTATGACTCAAAATCATGACCTTCAACTTTTAAAAATTTCTACGAGGAAATATTTCAACATAATTTCGCTTAAATTCCAGAACTCATCCATTTTCCTTTCCAAACTCCAGCTCATATTTCCAAACGTAAAATTTTTTTCTCAGGTGCCACCCCATGTTTTAAAAATGGCCACATATCAAAAAACACTTGCAGTTGGTCACAAAAGAGCCTTAGTCTGTGTGTGTATGATATGCACCAGGTGGAGGTGGAGGTGGAGGTGGAGTTGTGTTTCCACTCCAACACACCTTCACTAGAGGCTAAGCTAAGCAACATCACAAGGTCCAGACCACACTAGGTTGCGGTGAAATGTTGGCACAGGTGAGTGAGTGTAGTCACTATCATACATACACATGAGATACTTAAACCAGTAACACGTCACCAGCCACTTGCAACAAGGTGGTGTGCTCCTGACAACACAAGTACACTTACCTGGGTTTTTACCTTGAAGGAAGAGACAATATTTTATTTGATATTCATCTTAAAATGCAAATAAGTTGGCCAAATCGTGTGTAATATTTTAGCCTTGAAAATGTTCAGCTTTACAAGGGGAGATTACTTTGTTTGTTTAAGTTTGTGACTATTATCCATTGCCAAAAGAAAGTTAATGATGTTCCAGATAATATCTGTTTTTCACACAACAAAAGTTAACAGTACATTAGCTACAATTTGTTTTCAGCCGTAGAAAAAGTAAGAAGTGAGTTTACTATTCAAAATGACAATGAGTTTACTGTTCAAACTAGCATAACTTTGGCCAAACAGTGAGTGCCTTGTATTGTCAGAATCACACTCCCCAACATGACTTAAAACTACCACATGTGATGCCATAAGAGTTAGACCAGACTCTACATGACACAAACAAACTATACATGTATACTCAAACTAACCTTGAACTAAGCCACATGAATAGATGAGTCAAATAATCAACACTACATCATACATTCCAACCTCTACACCCACAGATACACACTAAAGTACAATACTTTACACAACTCATCAAACCCTTAGACATCCCTTGCACCGAGATGTCTTAACTAACCCAACACATCACAAACTACCTGAGGTGTTAAAACTAGTCTAAAAAGAAAACACATGATACTCAAGGTGTGTTGAAGTCAGATTCTACAAACCTGAACCTTCACCAGAGAATCAGATCATAGACACGGACAAATGCATGAGAATCCCACATACACTAACATAAAAGACTGAAAATAATCCACATAAATACTATATTCAAAAGAGATTATAAGTTGAAAATCATCCACATAAAATTAGAATGGAAATACTGTGTAGTGTTGATAAATAACCGATAAAACGGATAATTCGGAGAACACAAAAAATTCATAATATAAGCAATAAATGACGATAATATAAGCACATTGAACACAAAAAACTTTAGTGATAATTATTAATAGTTATGAAAAGATGATATACAACAAGCCAGCTGTATGTTAAGAGTCAGTGATGGAAGAAAGACATGTAACCAGGAGGTGAGGGAAGATTATCCAACAAAAGATATATAATAAAAATAACAAAACAGAAAACGGGTCAGAGGCAATATCAAAACAGAAACAGTAATTCAAAAAAAGACAGAGTGATGAAAAACAGAAAAAGAAAAAAGAGAAACTGAGATAAAAGAGAAACAGGATGGGGGAAAAAAACTGACAAAACAGAATCAAGATATAAGGAAGAGATAAACAATATAAGCAGATACAAATAGAAAAGAGAGAAGAGAGAAGAGAGAAGAGAGAGAGAGAGAGAGAGAGAGAGAGAGAGAGAGAGAGAGAGAGAGAGAGAAAAAAAAAAGAGAGAGAGAGTAGTAGCAGCACCATAATTTACCACAAGCCATTAAACTCTACAAAAGGAAGACAAACACGAGACAGACAGACAGACAGACAGACGGACAGACAGAGGGACGGAGAGATGGCAAGAGGGAGAAAGCAAAAGTGAGATAGAGAAAGTGAGAGAGTGAAAGAGAGAAAGAGTAAGAACCCCTCACCTCACTAGTTTGACACGGGACTCTTGAGTGTATCTCTGAGCTGATCTGGCTTACCAACAGGCAGGGAACAGCGGAAGTTGTGACACACGTACACCAGGCATTCCTCAGTGTTCTTGGGGTGGTATTTGGAAAGGGAGGAGTGACGGGAGTACAAGAAGGACTCCTCGTTGGGGGTGTCGTCGGCCAGCAGGACCACCTTGTTGGGTACGAGCTCACTGTGCACAACCTCTAACATCTTGCTCAGTGCCTTAGACTTGTACCCCGAGGCTAGGATGATCTGGGAAGGAAAGGAGAGGTGCTGTGTTAGTATAAAGTAAAGTATGGGTGGATTAAGGATATGAAAAGTAGGATTAATAGCTAGACTTACTCTAATCCAGCACATTCAAACCCGAAACACCTTCATACACACACGTACACACACACACACCTGGGTAGGGGGTTGGCGGTGCAGTAGAAGGGCTGTGGTCATCTCAGGTAAGGCGAGAGGGATCTTGTTGAGGCGGTCAGCAAACAGCCTGAAGATTGCCTCGGCCTTGGAGAGCATGTCTGACCGGCCCAACAGAGGACTCAGGTGCACTAGGTTGCTGGCCGAGACTGAGTTTGCCGAGGGTTCAGCACCATCTTGGTCTGAAGGGAAGGAGAAACAAAACATAGGAAACAAACAAGTATGAACAATAGAATGCTAACAGAACCTAAATAACCCTAGATCTACTTTATACTAATCTGGTCTGGGAAGGAAGAAAGAAAATGCAGAAAACACAGAGGGGAACAAAAGTAAATTATAAAAGAATAACTAAAATAAATGTTTGGGGCACATGAAGACACAAAAACCTTAATAACACCTAACATAACATAACCAGACCTTCCTCTCCCTGTTCCCTGACCTTCTTTGATGCGCAGGAGGATGGAGGAGTCACCAGGGCGGTTGAGGTAGTAGCCGGTGCCATCAGGGTCCCAGAAGAGTGCGTCCTGACGGTCCTGCAGCTCCTCGGCCAAGGCTAGCCAGGAGGTGTCCAGTGTTGATTCATAGAGGGTGAGGCAAGCACGTACCATCCAGGCATAGTCATCAACAAAACCCTCAATCTCCGAGCCTCTGTGTGAAGTAATGCAATGGGTGATTAGTGGAGGAGAAGGGAAGTACTGGTATCATTACTGGTGTTGGTGGAAAAAAGATGCTAATAAATTGACAATCATCTCTGTACATCACTCACAGGGAGAAACCACCGCCCTTGGATGCATAGGCAGCCCTCAGAAGCTTCCCATCCTTGTACAGTTGGTTCTTGATGAATGTTGCCGCCTCTACTGCCCGCTGTGTGTACCTCTCGTCCACTAGCACTGCCCCGGCCCTGGCCATGGCTGTAATCATCATGCCTGGACAGGAGGGAAACGGGAACATGATGAAAGGATATAAAACAATAGAGGAATAGACAAAATGCAGCTCCATTAATGATATTTTGACAATAAAAGGATATAATACAAGAGATATAAATAATTTCAAAAAGGAAAAATAAACTAAAGCTCCATAAAAGATCTTCTCACAATATGATATAAAAAAAGGTATATAAAGCTAATTCCTGAGAGAAAACAAGATGAACCAAACTCCATTAAATGAATCAAAGAATTCCACATAAGTAAGACCACGTTGATAGGGATTACATGTTAAACTACCTTACCATTGTGCTAATCTCCATCCCATTAGCCTTTACACAATCAATGGGTAAAGATCCCTTATTAACAACACCAAACACCCTCAACACCACGACCAACTCACCATTCCAGGCCGTGAGCATCTTGTCGTCCAGGTGTGGCCTCGGCCGCTTGGCTCTGGCCTCGTACAGGATCTGCCTTGCCTTGGCCAGCGCCTCAGCACAGTCAGCCTCACCCAACCCAAACTCCTGTCCAGTCTCCTCCACCGTGCAATGCTCCATTAGCACGTTTTGGTTCTTAAGCTCATCGTGAGGGTCCTGAGGATGGAAGAAGAAGATTTGTACTTATTTTACAAGATAAATTTAACCATTTTTTATATACATCATGTACGGCGACACATAATTCAGAAATCTACTTCAATATAAAATTAATTAGATATTTAACTCCAAGGAATACAAAAAAATATCTAATTTTACAGCATTTTCTTATTATAATACTTTTATATACATTTTCCTTTTGGTATTTCACACATCTTACTACATTTTACACTTTTATTTTTTTTCAACTAGTAACGTCTTTTCTTTAATTTTTCAGCATTATAACATAATTATTTCTTATTACTATTATAGCATTATTATTTTTTCAACTAGTAACGTTTATTCTTTATCATCATTATAACCCCCCACTCCACCTGCACTCCCTAGGACATAGACACCCACCTGGTATGGATCCACATTGCCTCCCTCCACCACTGAGTAATGATGACAGAACACCTCCGCCAGGGTGTAGGTGATGTCCTCCTTCACTGGTGCTCCCAAGAGGCCGGTAATTTCATCCCACGTCCACACACAGAACGCTCCCTCCCTCTTCTCCTTGGCATCAGGGGTCGGGAGGGAGTCTGCATCCTCAGCACTGTAGAAACCACCACTCTGGAGAAGGATTAGTAGGATATGAGGATTTATAGGAGTGTTTATAATTACTTAAGACTAAAAAGATGCTGTCAGTATTTCAGAATCCTTATAAATAGAAGAAATAAATCCATATAATAAAACATTGATCCCTAACGCCATGACTTACCGGGTGGCTTAGGTCTCTCATGACGTATCCCAGGATGTCCCGAGCCACCTGGGCGTGCCTGGGCTGGCCTGAGACTATGAAGGCATCCAGGAAGGAGTGGGTGAGCTGTGCCTGGTCATACAGCATCTTCTCAAAGTGAGGGACGTGCCATCGCTTGTCTGTGGAGTACCTGGCAAACCCTTGAGCCACGTGGTCATGTATCCCTCCACGCGCCATCATGGAGAGTGTGTGGAGAGCCATGGACAGTCCTTGCTGAACACACAAATGCACACACATGAAATCACACACAATTCATTTTATATCCACATATGATTCATCTTAAAACACAATAATTCTTCCTCCCCCTTGTCTTAAAACACAATAATTCTTCCTCCCCCTTGTCTTAAAACACAATAATTCTTCCTCCCCCTTGTCTTAAAACACAATAATTCTTCCTCCCCCTTGTCTTAAAACACAATAATTCTTCCTCCCCCTTGTCTTAAAACACAATAATTCTTCCTCCCCCTTGTCTTAAAACACAATGATTCTTCCTCCCCCTTGTCTTAAAACACAATAATTCTTCCTCCCCCTTGTCTTAAAACACAATAATTCTTCCTCCCCCTTGTCTTAAAACACAATAATTCTTCCTCCCCCTTGTCTTAAAACACAATAATTCTTCCTCCCCCTTGTCTTAAAACACAATAATTCTTCCTCCCCCTTGTCTTAAAACACAATAATTCTTCCTCCCCCTTGTCTTAAAACACAATAATTCTTCCTCCTGCTTGTCTTAAAACACAATAATTCTTCCTCCCCCTTGTCTTAAAACACAATAATTCTTCCTCCCCCTTGTCTTAAAACACAATAATTCTTCCTCCCCCTTGTCTTAAAACACAATAATTCTTCCTCCCCCTTGTCTTAAAACACAATAATTCTTCCTCCCGCTTGTCTTAAAACACAATAATTCTTCCTCCTGCTTGTCTTAAAACACAATAATTCTTTCTCCCGCTTGTCTTAAAACACAATGATTCTTCCTCCCGCTTGTCCTCACCTTAGCATCCTCCAAGTGTGGGTTGAGGGCATAGTAAGTGAAGAGGAAGTTAAAGTTGGAGGGTTGAGGGAACTTGGGAGCCTCACTGAACCCTCCATACTCACTCTCGTAGGCCCGGGTGAGCTGAGCCAAGCATCTAAGGGGAGGGAAGGTAAGTGGTGGTTAATAGTGGAAGGGTGTTGTTTGTGTAGTGAGGGAAGGTGAGTGAGTGGTGGTGATGTAATGTGAGGTGATGAGGATGTGGTGAATGTCATGTTTTTTGTGGTTCATAACACATTATTGAGGTTTATATCTACCTTCTTCCTGTCTTGAAGTGTCTCTCTCTCTCCCTCCCTCCTTATCCCTTCCTATATTCATCTCCTATCCTGCCTTTTCCTATCTTCATACTCTCTTCCCTTAGCACCTCCTATCCTCCTTCCTTTTATATTTAGTATCTTATCCTATCCCTTTTTCCATTCCTCCTTTACTTATACTCTTCTTCATCTCTCCTCTTCTTCCATAAATGCTTTCCTTCATTCTTCCCTTCCTTCCTTTCTTCCTTCATCACTTTTTTTTTATTACATTTGAAGGATACTGGCTAAGGGACAACAAAAATACATAAAAAATCCCGCTTGTCGCCTTCTCTCCCCTTACTTTGCAATGGATTCCTCTCCTGGCATATCTTCAGTCCCAGGGGCAGGGAGGCGAGAGGTCCTGTCTAGCACCTCCATGATCTTGCCGCCTGACTCCTTGAACTTATCCTGGTCCTCCTGCCACTACCAACGCCAGAAAGAATAATAATGAACAAGGGAAAACACGAGGAAGGAAAGGACACTAAGAAGAGAAAGAGCAAAGGCAAGAGGAACAAGAATAAGAGTGAATGAAAGTAATATGAAGAAAAAGAAGAAAAAACGAGAGCAAAGACATGATTGAGTGAGAATAATAACATGAATAGTAATAATAATCAGTTTTAGCAGTAAATGTGTTTTCTGCATAAAGAAAGATATATGTATAACAGGAAATTTGCAAGACAATAGCTGACCACATTCCAAGCCTTTAGAAGAGGTGTTGAAAAGCCAATGCAGTGAGAAGCACAAATTATTAAAGATTATATAAAAAATTATTCTGATATCTGAGAGTAGTCAAAGGATTATTAATATAATCTAATAAAAAACATTTGTGAAGCTGTACAATAAAATCACTTGAGATGTTCTTGTATAAAAAATAGTCTTGATATTCATGAAATTTAGTTCCATTTTTTGTTACTAAATAGCAACAACAATAATAACTGAAGCAATGCATGAGAAAATATAAGTCTACAGAAATCAAGGTGACAAAAGTCCTGCCCCTCCATGTACGTATAACCTCCATATACGTATAAACTCCACGTATATATAACCACAAGGCAAACATTCACCAAACAAACATTGCAAAATTACATATCAATCAGGTGGATCATTGGAATATTTTGAGTTATGCATTGAATTCATTTTACATTGAACCGGATTCCTGCATTCTGATTGTTTTTGGGTACCGGCGGTCATGTTTGAAAAGTTACTGGTTGTATAAAAAATAAATAAACAAGTACCAATCACAATGTCAGGGCTCAGTGGAGCAAATCTATCCAATGAGCCAATAAGCCTCAGTATAAGGGAGGCTGAGGGGCAGGACTCCTCTGTCAAGCTTGCTGAAAACCCCATAACTTGTAGGCTTGACAGGCAGCCACAGACACACAGGTAAACACAAGGTGAGGGGCGGGGGCAGGGGGGACTTCAGGAGGAGCAGCTTAATAATGAAATAAATCACTTTAAGGGGATTTAAAATACTGTTCATTGTACTCTGGTGAATCAATCAGTAATTAACTGTAGATTACCAACATTTGTGACACCATCTGGAAAAAAATAACCTTCATATAAAACTTAATATCACTCCATGTCTGATGGCTAAATGTAGAAAATAAATTACAAATTGAACGTATCAAAAAAAAGTTCACTATTGAAATCTGACTATGAAAAAATGCTGCTCTTATATTACAAAGAAGAGATTTCAGAGAGAACACTGACAAGGGAAACAGAGTGAGAAGTGATCTAATATATATAAGTATTTACTAAGGTGAACTGTGTCTGGTCTCATTACTTACTGAGTGCTGAGGTGCTACAGAACATTACAGCACCATTCTCTTCGGCCATTACAAGGGTTGGGGTAATGCATCATTGTATAAATGTATTGTGGTCATTCAGTCATTGGGGAAGAATTAATGCTATATGTAGAGACATGTTCATAAGGTAAAGCTGGACTGGGAGGGAATACTGAAAACCTTTATATCTATGTACATATATTTACAGATGATGATTGTCGGTAAAAATGAAACCCATGTCATTCCTCCACGTCTCATTTTGAAAGTGTTGGAAATTGAACTTACGAGGACAATATCATTTCCCTTTGCGATTCAGTTAAAAAAAATTATCAAAACTGTCACAGAAAAATAAAAAATAAAAAACCAGTACCGGGAATGGAGGGACAAAAAAAAGAAAAAAAGTAAAAAAACAAAACACAAAAATTAATCACTCGTAAAAAGCTTGTGATGTAAAAATAAACGGATGGAGGGAAAAAAAAAAAAAAAAAAAAAAAAAAAAAAAAAAAAAAAAAGTCTGGATACTTATATTTACATGCCGTTGTGTCGGTGAAAACGGCACAGCGGAACAAACCTGTGATGCAATGGACACGAGAAGCTGAGGGAAGCTGGGCCGTCCAAAGTAGCGGTTGGTCGGAGGAAAGTAAGTGCCCCCGTAGATTGGCTTCAACTCCGGGGTGAGCCAGACACTCATGGGCCAGCCACCGCCACCACTGAGGGACTACACACACAGGGGACTCATCACCACACAACACCACCACCACCACCATACATCACCACCCTAACCCACTCCCTCAAACTGGGAAGCACCGTGTAAAATGAAGGTGAAATTACGTCACGTTGTGATGTTCCACTGCGGCTTCTGTACCCTGTGTGTGGCCTGGAAGTATTAGTGCATCAGGGGGTTAAGTTACACCATTTTGTGCCATCCTCCTGCAGCCCCTACCCCCCTTGATGCTGTGTGGAAGAGTGTTAGTACGGCAGCTTAAGGGTGCGGTAGAGGTGATAACTGGGTCTGTCCTGGCTGAGTGGAGGGTAAAGGTGGGTTGTACCTTGGCCGAGAGAGAGGTGAGCATGGTGGAGAAGCCTACTCGTCCGTAGCGGTCCTCGGGGGGGAAGTAGGTACCCCCCGCCACTGGCACAAGGTCAGGGGTCAGGAAAACACTCATTGGCCAGCCTCCACGACCATTGGAGGCCTGGGGTTGGTGGGATGCAGTGTTGGGGGGAGATGTGACATTTTTATGCATTTTTACAGATTTGGTTAAGAGATTTGATATTTGTAAGTATGTTCAGAGATGTGATGTAAGTATGTTTAGGGAGGTGTAACATTTCAAGGGACTAAAGGTGAATTACATTGATAATTACTCTGATGATACAGGACCATTGTATAAAAATAGATGTGGGAGGCCTGGGTGCTAATAAGAGGCTAAATAATTCATAATTTTTCACTACAATTGGAAAAATATAGCATCCACTAAGGAATTATTAGTTGTATCTACAAAATAAAGCTGCATCAACTATTACTATAGCGTTATCTACAAGTACACAGTGATTGCTAGGCTTCAATCTGCATGGATAGGACGCACAACTAAGCAAGGCCATGGATAACTAGTGAATGTTAATGCACAATATTTGTATGATAGCTTCAGGAGAAAATTAATTACAATGAAAATAATGGTTCATCATATGCACTATGATTAAACCTTGTCTATGAATATAACATTTACCAAAACTACTTCAAATGAGGATGTAGTAATACTAATAATATATCAATGTAATACTAGCGAATACTTTTAGCACAACTGAAAGCCAGCTGAAATTCATTGCACCAAGAAAACTTCATCACCTAGACAAATATTACTAATCAAACTAATGAAAATAAAATTCTTGGCAGTGAATGTAACTATAAAAACTTTTACACAACATGAAAATTCTGCAAACTTTCCTGAAAATAAAATTATACACAACACTACAAAACAATAATCTATGCAAAAGACAGCATGTGGGTTAGGTCCTGAGCATCAAAATTTATAAAACATACATAGTTACACTTCTATTTCATACTACTTTCACACTAGATATACAAGGTGATGTAACGTGTGACTGAGGGGAGAGAATAAGGAACAAGACAAATAGACATTGTATAAGAATATTTCCCAGAGAATAGATCACACACACACACACACACACACACACACACACACACACACACAAAGCCTCACCGTTACAAAGGTCATGTACACCTTGTCCACGTCCGGCCTTTCCTCTCGGTCCACTTTAACGTTGACAAAGTTTGAGTTCATGATGCGTGCAATGTCTTGGTTTTGGAAGCTTTCCCTCTCCATGACGTGACACCAGTGGCAGGTGGAGTAACCAACGCTCAGGAAGATGAGTCGGTTCTCCTTCCGTGCCACCTTGAAGGCCTCTTCCCCCCAAGGGTACCTGTATGGGGGTAAGGGGGAAGCAGGTGGTGATGAAGGGAGAAAGAGAATGAGGGTAATAATTAGATAATTAGTGAGGGAATTGCATAAACACAAGAAAACTTAATAAAAAGTGCATTAATAATAATCTATCTATATACCAGACCGACATCCCTCAATGGAGGTAGTCGAGACAAAACACACACACAAACAAAGCATTTCAGGTTCAGGGAGACATTGCTCTACCTTCCTGATTTGTGTCTTGTCTTTGCATAGGAGAGAATACAGACAAATTTTGTCGCCTTTTACAATCCGCAGGGAATACAGTGGCAGTACAGTAGAACCTTGCAATACGATTAATTCGTTCCATGACAGAGCTCGTATTATGTTTTACTCGTTTTACAAATCAATTTTGACTATTAAAATTCATTAGAATATAATTAATCCGTTCCAGCCAAAAATAACACCCAACATTTTTTTAATGGATTTTTAAAACAGAAAAAGTGCACATCATCGATATGCATCAGTTTTATTGGCTTGTTAAGTCCAATACACAAACTCCTCTCATGGTTTTTTATTATTTCCTTCCTTCTTCAACTCTAACGTAATAATCTTTTTCTTATTATCAGCACTATGCTTTGCACTAACTTTCTTCAGACTCATAGCTAACACAATTAATTAGGAGAAAATAATGCCCAAAAAGCCACGAAATAGAGAAAAATCACTAAAACGAATTATTGCCATGTTGCCTCAATGAGATGAACACGTGAACTGTGAGAGTGGAGGTTGTTACTGTTGGGGGAGGGAATGTGATCTCAGTGCCGACTATAAGCAGCTATTAGGAATCTTGCTCATACTGTGGATTTCTACTCATATTTCAAGACAAAAATACTCACAAGCTGCAGCTCGTTAAGCAAATTACTCGTACAATGATACTGCAAGGTTCTACGGGGCAAACACCAATAACAACTATAACAACAATACCAACATCAACACAAGGCTGCTTGTCCCCTCACCATTCTACTGGGTTGGAGGCGTGCTGCAGGAGGTAAGGGGACTTCTCCGAGGCCAGTCGGTTAAGGGAGCCAGCAGCAGCGGCCACTGAGCCTCCCTCCCTCTCACTACCGGACGCCATCACTCTCTGCAACTGTTGCTGACTAACTCGACTCACCCACCTACTCAATACACTTAAGTTCCTGCAAAGTGGAAGGAAAATTGACCATAATTAGTGGAGGCAAAGTTCAATAAGATAAGATAAGATAAGATAAACTTGATTGTCAAATGGAAAAGTGAAAAAGTGGAAAATAAAAATTAAGTGAAAAAGATGGATAATTAATGAGAAAGAATGGATACAAGAGAAAGGAGAATAAAGCGTTGAATAGACGATAGAAAAGAGATACATAAAAACAAGATTACTGAGAATAAATCCATCTCCCTAGTGGTGGATGGAATATAGGTTCACCTCACCTACCTTACCAATACTCAAGTTCACTCTACATAAACATCTTGGCACCATTATGTATGAATATTACAACTAACATATACTAAATTCTAATTAGAATACATAATTACAGCCAATTAACATTCATGAACTTGCATTATCAGTAACAGTGTTCATGCCTGTGGTTCCTGCCTGCCTACTGCAACACAACTAAACCCTCCAAACCATTGCTTCAAGCTGGGCGGAGGAAGAATATTAAATAAACCTTGTAAATCCATATGTGGTCAAGAAGCCAAGGCACTAGTAACATAAGGTTAAGCAAGGTCATCCAGCTGGACAAGGTCAAGTTATATCTAACACAGGGATGAGTCTTAAAGGTCAAAGGAAGTTAATAATCAGTACGTTTGACCTAATAAATCAGTGTGGTGGTCAAGCAGGAATGTATTAGCTGATGAGTGTGTTGGGATGGGTGAGTTTACAGTGAAGATAGATAGTTAGGGGGCAGGGAGGTGCAGGGGTTTGGTCATAAAGGTGAGAACAGGTGAGTATAATGAGGGTAAAGTGATGGTAGGCAGTAGGACAAGTAAATACTTACATATTACATTAGCGGCCAGACTGACCTCGGCCTCCCACCCGCCTCCCGCACACTCTCCCTTTTCTACCTGTTTCATGGTAATAGTTCAATGTCACGCTTTTAAATACAACAATAATATTCTATGTAGGCTACTCACTCGGTGTTATATTGTATGGTTCAATATTGTGTATAAATTGGTTTTGCGTCATAAATTAACAGTATCCGCTCGACCTATATTATTTTACGGGGTGACATATTACTGCTATTTTTTGTATTCTTCTATTTTTTTCGATATGTGTAGAGTATTTTACATTTCTTAGCAATGAAACTATTCCTATGTATCAAAATAGTAATAGTAAGCATGCGAATTTGGGTCAATAAAGCCATAAAAATTCCTTTGGCTACATATCAAAAACTTTACATTGACTTTCTATAAATGTAATATAACACATAAATACAAATAATTAATAATAACACAAATTCAAGGGAAAAAAGCCGTCAAACATAAAATATAGTTATAAATACATATAGCAGGACGGGATATAATACAAAAACAAAGTGTGTTGGAAGAATTCTGAACCACACACACACACACACTAACTAAACTATAATAAGAACACCTTTAAACCTACCACACTTATACACATTATGGAGAAAAAGGTGTTACGTGAGGTGGTGAAGTACATGAAACTAGATAAGGTGAAAATAGACTCTGATAAGAATACGGTAAGTGGAAATTTAACTTCTGTACCGTGAACTTAACGTATGGAAGGAATGGATTATATTATTGTGTTATGATAGTAATATTAACTCACTATATACACGTTCCCTTCAGGTTGCAGTCGAGGCTAAGGGTAAGAGGACGTCTGGGTTCGTGTGTGGCACCTTGGGTCTGGTGCGCACCTTTGGGCCTCACCTGGAGGGCATCACACACCTGGAGAAGAGCCTCACACACTCATGGCTCACCTATCTAGCAACGCAACTATTCCATTGTGCTTCATTAGAGGTAACTTAATGCAAACTGAACAAAAATATATAATAATAGCACTATCTCTGGTTAAACTGGAGAATAGGACCGTGTCACGTACAAACACGAAACGCACATATCAGTTAGAAGACTCGGTAGTGGTTCCAGAAACGTAAAAAAAATGAGGTGCTCACTTCTAGTGTGGCCGTATATAGCACTCGAAAGTGTGGCGACACTCTACCCTATCTCTTTTTGGTAAATCTGCATAACTACTGCTGGTACGATATCAATATAAATATGAAGTCGTATACATAGTGTACTTAACACATCTGTCAAGGTTTCAGGCAGTGCTCTCCATTATAAGCAAAAAAAGGACATATGCAGGGCTTGCTCTGGACATTTAAAACTTGTAACTAAATAAAAAATAAAAAACGAATACAGAATACAATCTACTGTCGCCATTGTTTTTATTTTATCGCATATGGCGAAAAAGGCGAGCGCCAGCGCGAACCCTGTATATGGCAATCCAGAGAAAAGATCTAGGGTGAAATGCCTAACATTTTGGTAATTAAATACAACATGCTTATATAACCTAATCAAACCTAACCAACATAACCTAACATAACTTCAAAGACGCTTTGTGAGGTAAATGATAACGAGCACCACCTGAAACCTTCACATATGTGTAAGACGCTTTGTGAGGTAAATGATAACGAGCACCACCTGAAACCTTCACATATGTGTTGAATACACTTATTACCACTTTATATTTATATAGATATCATCCGAACAGTAGTTATGCAGATTTACCAAAAAATATTGAGTCTGCAAACTAAAGCATAAATAAGTTAACTAATATAGCCATTTTCCAAGACAGCTGAATAAAGGAAACCAATCTAAAAGAAAACCACAATTAATCAGTAATATAGAAATAATAAGCTAAATATAATGTTTTCCACCCTCCGTCCAGGCCCTTGGCACGTGTCTGCACCACATCAACAAGGAACTGGAGAATCGAGCCTTCCTGTGTGGCTTCAGACTCACCATTGCTGACGTGGTGTTATTCCTCACCCTGTATCCCTTCGTGAGAACCTGGTCCTTCATGCATA
Organism: Cancer borealis; assembly: GCA_036785275.1. Lineage (NCBI taxonomy): Eukaryota > Metazoa > Arthropoda > Malacostraca > Decapoda > Cancridae > Cancer > Cancer borealis. Next base: position 24,212 of record JAXIVD010005317.1, read on the forward strand.
AAGTAAGTGGTCTGAAAGTTATTTTGCCTCAATTTATGCCTTATAGTTAGGGTCATTATGCACAAGTTAATGAAAGGGAAGGAGGAGATGATTCCTTACCTCTTACATTTGTTTCTTAATGATATATAATGTCGAGTATATAATTACCAAATATTAGTTACATGATTTATTAGTGTTTTTCAACCCTTATTTCTCATAAAATTATATCCTCCATTCTCACCAGACTCCTATTCTCCTCATTACCTTCCTCCTCTCCACACACTTATCCCTTCCTCAGTCACTCACCAGCTTGTTTCCCTCTACAGGAGCAGTACCAGAACCTGTCCCGGTGGTTCAGCACAGTACAGAGTGATGAGAGATTCTCCTCCACACATTCACTGGTACAATTCTCTCGAACAATGTTATACGAAGGAGCTGTTAGGTGCCACTGACACCCTCCCACAACCTCCTTTCTTTTCCTATTCCTGTCTTCCTCCCTCCTCCTCTTCCTAATCATTCTACTTCTCCATATTTCTTCCTTGTGATACTTTTCCTTTCCCTCTTATCTTCCTTTCCTGTCGAACTCCTTTTCTTTTCTACCTCCCTCCAGTTCCCTTCCTCCTCCTCACCAACATTTAGCTCAAAGTTCCTCAGGAGCCAAGCAGTTATGGGATGAAGTGTTTTTACTTTGTACCTCCTCAATGAATATCATATCTTTGCACTTTTCTAGCAAGGTAACTTGAATGGTGATGTTTGGTGTGATAGTCGGTTCGTGCAGACTTGTATTGTGACACCAGGTACAGTAAGCATCACAGTCACTCCTCTGTCCCTACAAGCCATCCTATATTGTATTTATTTAACTAGAGGATTTAAAGGCAATATGAGATTATTACTATCACTTGTCTAACACATTGTAAGACAGCTACTACCAACATTAAAATGGTGTCTTATATAGTTTTCCTTATTTCATCCTACTGTCTAGATATTCCAAGCAGTGGTGAGTTATAGAGAGGCTCACTACCACCAATATTAATAATGATTCTTAAATTGTTTTTCTCAAGTACTACCACAAATGTTAGAGAATTACCCAGAAAAAAACTACTGCTACTGTACTTCCAACTACTTTTAGGTTGCTAAAAAGTCAGTTGAGATGATAATAATAATGTATATACTTATATACTTGAATTACCTTCATAATATTGAGCTTTCTATGAACAAATGCATACATATACATATACCATTTAAATCAAATAGAGGATAATGTGAATAAAACATGAACTATTCTACATACTGTTTTGTTAGTAAGATATATACAAAGTGTTAGTAACCACTGAACACAATAACAATACAACAACCTTACACATTCACGTGCCTGTCATGACTAAAGAGACTGCAATAGTGTGTGTCATGTGTAATCCTAGAGTGGTGAAGTCTTAACTTAGTAATCTATCACAACACATTCGATATTAAAGCTGATAGGAGAGTAACATAGTTGTGCTTCCAACACACACACACACACACACACACACACAGATGAACCTACCTAAGTAAGGAGTAAAGTCTTTATTCTACATCAAAATAAAGATGAAACTACACTGCACTTACCTACATTCAGATTACCACACCTTACCTACCCTAGGTGTGCCCAGGTAAGTATTAAGGATATACGCTACTACATGTAATAGTTTCTAAACTATCTACTATCTACATATCTACACCAAGTTTCTAGTTGCCTTGAGTAAGTTTTTCATGACTAATTTCTATAAGTGAAATTTAAATGAATATTCATTGGAGTAGAATATTTTTTAAAGCCTTTGCTTACTTCTTTTGAGCGTATGACTTCAAGCCAATTATCTTACCTTTTAACAATCTATAATCCTCTTGGCACAGTATATATTTCAAGATTTTATCCATATATATTAGTGAAATATAATATAATTTCTCTCCATCCTATTAATACTGCTACTCTTAAGTTTCACAATGTAATCACTATTATATCTTCTGTACTGTTTCTTCCCATGACACAAGGCGTAGAGGGGGGCGGGGGAGGGAGGGGTAACTAAATTCTCCCTCAACCCTATGTAAATGTGTTGTCTCAGCTACTCCCTTTAAGATGGATATCAGACGGGTATATATGATAAGAATATATGTATACTATAACCCCACTGACGCCTAATAACTTTCCCAGATGGCAGGAACATAACTAAGAAATAGAATTTTGGAATTAAATTTTTTTCACATTTACGTTCCTAAAATTACAAGATATATAAAATTTTCTCTAAAACTTGCTACTCTAAGTCAACAAATGAATTCCTTTTTTATAACATTCACATATATTAAAACTCTCTTGAACCCTAATCTCACTTCCTTATAAGACTACAGTAACTTTGAACCCTTCCTTCCTCCGTCCGGCCAGCAGGTCTGGTGTGGGTGGATGAGTGGGTGTCTAGGCGATGGCTCGTGCTGTGCGGTGGATGAGCCGTTTGAGCAACTTGCCCCAGAGGTGAAGCAGCCGCCGCACAGCCCCGTGGCCATGACTCAGGTCCTTCGATAATTCCTCCAGCTGACACACAACACAATACATTTACATGGATTCAAAGATTTTACAAACACTATTTTTCCTCTCTCTCTCTCTCTCTCTCTCTCTCTCTCTCTCTCTCTCTCTCTCTCACAAATATGGAGGGATAACGGTAGTAAGAAAGACTTAATTTGAACTCCTATTATTATTGCTACTACTGCTACTACTACTACTACTACTACTACTACTACTACTACTACTACTACTTCCAACTACTACCATTACTACTACCCCCCTAGGGCCTAGACAAGGGTAACAGTACCACATATCACCCACCTTAGTCTGCACCTGTTCCCTCACCCACTTGGGCGGATGGGCTGCAGGCTTGAACGTGAGGATGGTGGGCGCCGTACTCACCTCACTCCTCACCCGCACCACCTTTACCCGGCCCCCGTGACGCCTGCACCAAAACCATTAACCATTAGAACTGGACGGCGGGAACAGTTTATCAATTATAATTTATGACCATCTCGTGTGTGTGTGTGTGTGTGTGTGTTACCGACCTGTGTGGTGCCGTGGCGGGCCGTGGTGGGGAGAGTGAAGGTGGGGGCGGCAGGATGAGGGAGAGCCGTGAGGTCAGGAAAACTGCGGGTGCAGTAAGGGTAAGATTTCCACTCTCCCTGAAGGTAAGGAAGCCCCCAGCGCTGCCCCTCACTTGATACTTGGCCCTCACCACCACCTGGGAGAAGGCAACTCTTACCAACCCCTTGCTACCTGCTGTTCGACGCCCATTTCGCCGCCCACGATGTCTCCCAGATGTGCCGTGGTCGTCATCGTTGTCATGTTGTAGTCGTCCTAACTCTTCCTCTTCCTCTTCCTCCTCCTCCTCCTCTCCTTCTGGGCCGCGATGAAACGTGACCTGGAAATATGTATGTAGTGCTGAGAGATATAATCAAATTAGGTCGGTTACTAAATGACATAGGAAACTCAACGCTCAACTTACTTCCTGTACTGAGAGGGAACTGAGGCCTTCTAGAGTGAGGTTGTCTAGCAGCAGCCGCAGCTTAAGCAGATCACCTTCATGCACGTACTTGAGGCTTGAGGACGAGTGAAGAGGTTCGAGGGGCGTGTCGAGGCCGAACCTTGGTTGGGCGAGATGTGCTGAGCGGGAGAGTGTGTCCAGCTGGGCTCGTGTTCTCTGGGATAACTCATCTTCTATGGGTACAGGTGGGCTTTTCTCCTTCTCTGGGGGTTCAAGGGATTCCATGTGACGCCACGGCTCTGACCCCACGGGCGAGATGTCCTCCAAGATGCTCTGCTCCGTCTCTGTCATATGCATCATCTCTCGCTGCAGTGACGGAGACCACGGGCGTTCCTTCTGTGCCAGGCTGACGATGTCCTGCCCGGCGCCGCCCCATCCTTGATCTGGTGAAGTGAATGCAGGTGAGGGATGACAGGGAGAGGTAAGCTTCACATTCCATAATAACAGAGTACAAGATGACAAATAAAAAAAAAGATTATATTAATAGAAATAAACAGTTTGTCATGGTTGTGATTATAAGATGACATTGTAAGTTAGACACATCGCCTCACCTGTGTCTGGTGTGTGGAGGAAGGCTGAGCTGCGTGCTGTCAGGGTGGTGAGCAAGACGCTTCCCAGAATTATAGTCACCATCTTGCTGTCTGGGGATTACATGATATTATTATTACTTTCTTTACTTTTTTTTTTTTTTTCTCTCTCTCTCTCTCTCTCTCTCTCTCTCTCTCTCTCTCTCTCTCTCTCTCTCTCTCTCTCTCTCTCTCTCTCTCTCTCTCTCTCTCTCTCTCTCTCTCTCTCTCTGATGCGCTTAACTTTTTTCGTCCTTTCCTCTTCATCTCCAACTTCCTTCCTTTCTTCTTTCCTTCCTTCCTTCCTTCCTTCCTTCCTTCCTTTCTTCCTTCCTTCCTTCCAATTCCTTATTCCTCTAACTTCTTAAAGGCTTTTTCTCCATCCTTCCTCTTCCCCCTCCTTCCCTCCTCCTTTCCTCACACTAATTTGCCCTCACCTCCCCTCACCCTCCATAGCAACGCCGCATCAAAGGACGCACAGAATGGAACCTTATTTTTTACACGGATATAAGAGATTGAGAGAGAAAGAGAGAGAGAGAGAGAGAGAGAGAGAGAGAGAGAGAGAGAGAGAGAGAGAGAGAGAGAGAGAGAGAGAGATACCAACATTACTTTTCTTACATAATTTACACAGAACCACTACCACTACTACTACCACCACTACCACCACTACCACCACCACTACCACCACCACAACCACCACCACCACCACCACAATAAAGTCAGGCTACCCATTGTTGCAAGGTTGAACGATAATAGCAACATAGTTTTCTTCCTTCCTTTCTTCCTTCCCTCCCTTCCCTCCCTCCCTCCCTCCCTCCCTCCCTCTCTCTCTCTCTCTTTTTTTTTTTTTTTGTTTCCCACCTATTGTCCCTTCCCTCCTCTTCCTTTATCTCTTCCCGTCCTGTTATATTTTATTTTCATGTTGCGTTTTGTATTTTATTTTGTGTTTCCTATTCTTTCTTTCTCATTTTTTTTTCTCTCTCTCTTTCTCTTTCATACACAAACACACACATACCTGTTGTTTATACTCTAAGATAGGTCAAAGGTCTCACACACACACACACACACACACACACACACACACACACACACACACACACACACACACACACACACACACACACACACACACACACACACATTCAGGAAGGAGGAAGGAAGGGTGGGGAAGAGAGGAGCGCTAAATCAGGAAAAATCAGATTTGAAGGAGAGAGAGAGAGAGAGAGAGAGAGAGAGAGAGAGAGAGAGAGAGAGAGAGAGAGAGAGAGAGAGAGAGAGAGAGAGAGAGAGAGAGAGAGAGAGAGAGAGATGATTATGTTTGGACAGGACCATGTCGTGGAAAGTCGGATGGCGGGAAAATTGGCAGGCGGAGGGGAAAGAGGGAAGGGAAAAGAATAGGAGGGAGGGAAGGAGGAAGGAAGGGAGGGAAAGGGGAGGAAGGGATAAGTGATGAAGAACTGAGGGAAGTAAGAACAAGTAAGAACGAATATTTACGGAAAGAGAGAGAGAGAGAGAGAGAGAGAGAGAGAGAGAGAGAGAGAGAGAGAGAGAGAGAGAGAGAGAGAGAGAGGAGAGAGAGAGAGAGGAGAGAGAGAGAGAGAGAGAGAGAGAGAAAGGAGAG
>JAXIVD010005318.1:0-5000 GCA_036785275.1 Cancer borealis
TATATATATATATATATATATATATAAATATATTAGACTTCGCGTACGACATGTGTGTCATTGAAGCCGAAGAGAACCGAAGAGTTTTGAACAGAATGTGAGTTGCCGACGATAAACTCTCAGGTTCCGACACGCCGCCAATGACGACACTCGGGAAAGTCAATGTCAAAGGGACGCCGCGTATTTCATCAGAATATTGGAACTCCGCCGACAGTTATTCGCAATGAATGAAAACAATACAATGCCTCGCCCCTCGGATCACGAGGGTCTGCGGCCTAAAATAAACCATGATACCTGTTATGAATTTTTTATACACGTACGGAACGAGATGAGGGGGATCAATGCATAGACATTCGCTTCCATAAACTCGTAAGCAATCTAAAACATAAATCATAAGCATAAACTGGGTGCTATTCGATCCATTTGTTGTCCCTGTTTACTGTGATTCGATTATGCATGAAGAGCCAGACACAATATTGTTATCCTGTAATGCTTTAAACACAGGGAAGTACACAACAGGAACAAAAAAAAAAACATTACACGTGGGTAAGCGCACAACACAAATCATTACACATGCCTTAGCCACTACATGTAAGCACTTTCGCTCATTCAAGCAATCAGGCAACATTTACACTGCTGCCGAGAACATCCGGAGCCTCTAGAGGCAAACTCCGTGTAAACACTCAAGACCAGACCAGCGCCAAGGTAAACACAGTTGCCTCCTCCTCCTCTCCTCCTTCTCCTCCTGCTCCTCCTCCTTCTCCTCCTCCTCCTCCTCCTCCTCCTCTGGGTTGAGTGCAAGGGCCTCTGCTTTTCCTTGTTATGTTTAAGCTACACGCGACATATTTCAAGTTTCTCATTAGGTAACATTGCATTCGTTTGCTACAGAGAATAATTACATTAGGTCATCGAAGTATTACGTGTATCTAGTGGTGAAATTTACCTATCTAGAATCTCCCTCTTGTAAATGCATCGACACGCTTTTTGAATAAGATTGCCTTCATGTATATCATATTCATTATCATTCCCAACACCAATTCCAATTATGTAAATATTCTTCATCTCCTCTACTTGTTCCTCTCCCTCTACTCTTTGTCTTACTCCTCCTCCTTCCCGTCCCAGTATTCCTCTCCTTGTTCTCGTTCAATTGCTCCTCCTCCTTCTCCTCCTCCTCCTCCTCCTCCTCCTCCTCCTCCTCCTCCTCCTCCTCCTCCTCCTCCTCCTCCTCCTCCTCTTCCTCCTCCTCCTCCTCCTCCTCCTCCTATTCCTTCTTTTTTCCTCCTTTCACTCTTGTCTCTTCGTTCAGCTTCACCCTCCTCTACATTCAATCTTATTTCCCTGGCCTCCTCTCCGCCCCGGGGTCAACACAATGATACAAAATGTCATCAGATCAAAAGGCGGTGACGACAAGGCTCCCATGAGTCAGAGAGAGGGCGAGAGAGACGGATTAAGTGTGTCTCGTGAGCACGATACAGGGAGACAGGTTAAAGGGCTGCGTAGGTCCTGAGAGAGAGAGAGAGAGAGAGAGAGAGAGAGAGAGAGAGAGAGAGAGAGAGAGAGAGAGAGAGAGAGAGAGAGAGAGAGAGAGAGAGAGAGAGAGAGAGAGAGAGAGAGAGAGAGAGAGAGAGAGAGAGAGAGAGAGAGAGAGAGAGAGAGAGAGAGAGAGAGAGAGAATACACACACAAATACATACTCTTCTTAAACTTTGAACACAGTGTCACAATCTAAGTTACAGCGTGATGCAGATTGCCGGCCTTGTGGTGGGATCAACCTGTAAGCCTCACTCATGTCTCCTTACTCGGTGCGGCGCCTTAGACCAGTACATGCGGCGCCACCCTAGTGGTGTGACAAGGAAGGCTGGCCTTGGGTACCTCGCTTACCCTTTTGCTAGGTCCGTCCTATGCCTATTTACTACAGTATTCGAGGCTGTTGACGCCGCGTTCCCTTGATGCTAACTAATGCTCGGGCTTTAAGGGATATTTTTATTATGCAAACACTACTGACACTCACATATTCTGACTCGCTGCAAAACATGATAATGCCACTGTTCTGCATGCATAAACTATCGTTCCACACAATGCAATGATGCATACACTAAATACATGATATACATATATATATATATATATATATATATATATATATATATATATATATATATATATATATATATATATATTACTTACATTCTGGGTGCAAGAACAGGAAATAAGAATAATTGATACTGAAACATTAAAATACTGAACGATGACTAAATAGAGCAACACATATATTATTTGTAGATTATAAAGAATCTGAAGATTTATGTTTAGGTGATGGATGTTTTTATTATATAATACATAATAAAGGACGACTTTTTCTTTTACACTGTAGGAAATTTATTATGAATAATGAAAATTAACAATAATCTCGACGTTTCATGTTTTTAAATAGTTATACAAGCTTGTAATTACATATATGTAGATTCACAGTTATATTTTAATAACTTTATTTCACTCTATTTCAGAACTGTTACGAGATGGATCGTTACCTGAAGGACGAGCCTCGGGTCAAAGGAGGGCGGAAGCTTGGTAGCTGCGAGATCGACGCTTTCTACGAAGAGTTCTCTCATGACTCTCAAGCACAACCGGTGCGCTTCTACACCAAGCTTGGACGACCCGTCAAGGGCGGCCGCAGCTCTCGCTTTCTGGTGAAGGTCAAACCGGAGATCCTCAGCGCAGAATTCAACATCAAGCGAGAACATTACGATCGTGACAGCTGTGAGAAGACAGACCACTTCAGCTCCGATGTCGTTGTCAAAGACGAACCATTAGAGGACCTCGATGACCCACTGAGTCAAGATGACCTGTGTGGCTCAGAGCGATCGCTCGACTCGGTGTCTGTGTCCTCTTCTTCCTCAGCCTCTTCCCTAGCCTCCTTGGAAGGTGACCTAGATGCCCCTAGTAGCGTGGGTGCCCAGAGCCCCACTCGCGGTCGGTCACTGGTCTCCTGGGCGTCATCAGAAGACATGGCGACGGACGCGCGACTTGAATCCGGTGCGCGACGCTCGTCAAGCACGTCGTTCTTCGGTGCGGCGAAGCTCCTGGCTGCCAAGTCAGCCCCCAACATAGCCACCTTGACGCCACCCTCTTCTCCAGAGACGTCGCCAACCGCCCACACACCCACACTCTTAAAGGTTCACGCCCGCTCACAAGTGCCAAAGTATATCTCCTTCACCACCTCCTTGCCCCTCAAGACCAGTAACAACAACAGCAGCAGTAATCTAACACTGGGCGTTCGAGGCATGGTGGGCGCCCACCCGCGGGCGGCAGACACCTCCCCAGACGCCAAACGCCGGGTGCATAAATGTCTCTTCCCCGGATGTAAGAAAGTCTATACCAAGTCCTCGCACCTTAAGGCCCATCAGCGCACACACACCGGTAAGTCCCGTACATCTTGTGTCTCAATTGTTATGTCTTGATTGTGATTGTGTTGCACTAATTAGGCGGCGGCGGCGGCGGCGGTAGCCGATAATTACAAGAACATCAGATGCTTTTTGTTCTTTTTGACTTCACCACGGTGGAGTGAGGCTTGTCTAAATTTAAGATAATTCTAACTTTTTTTTCTATTAAAGATTATTTGTTTATTCATATGTTGCTAATAATTTGCTCATAAAATTATATACAAGTACCACCACAAAAATAGAGAGCGTTTCAAACCATATAAAAATTTACCACCACTTCAAAAGCTAACAATACGTACTGGGTTGATAATAAAACAAACTAAACGAGTCGAGCCACACACAATTTGGTTCCCTGTTCCATTACCCTTCACGTCTGCATTTCCTCCCACAAATGTAATATAAATAATACAAATAAATGATTCGCCTCCTTCCAATATTCACATCCTCTAGAGGATATGAACAACGATGAGGAATCTCTTTTCCGGGTAGATGAAAAGAGTTTGGTTATTCCCAGTTGTTTGCTAAATCAGTTTCCCCGCTCGCTAGTCAGGCAAAAATCTCCTCACAGTAAAGAGAGGGACGGACGATCCATTTTACGTAGCAGCATCGAGGGAGAGTGAGTCCCCTCGCACTACCCGGAACAGCTGACATCCCTGCCGAGTTGTGATTCCGGTATGGATCCAAAATGAGATAAATTTCCATTATTCTGTCAGCCTGGCAATCCCGTGCGTGCCTGGAATGGGATTACTTGATTCCAACCTCCTTGATTATCATTATTAATATGCTTGATGCGTTTGTTAAAGTATTGCCGCCATTACCGCGGAGAGCCTTTACCGTGCATTCCCTCCAAGGCTTCCCAACTCCAGCGTCTCCAGCTAAGTTACCATTATTGCCTCATCCTGAATCGAAGTCCTGGAGTTTAAGGGCCTCGCCAGCAACTTAAGTGGTTCAGAAGCATGTAAGTCCTCTGGATCCCCTTTCCAGCTTCCTCACAAGGACCTAGTCGCGGCGTCCTTCGGCCCCTATACCCTAATTAGACGACCTTTGGCGGTGGCAGGCCCCGTCGTGCTCCGTTCCCCTCCCCTCCGCCAACCGGGTCCTGGAGCGAGGGAGATGAGTTGTGGCGGACACGAGACTAACGGTCTGGAAAATTAGTCTGCTTGTCAGGGGGTCTCAAGGCTGTTGGAACCCGTCTGTTTTTGCCCCACCCAGTTTTGGAATTTTTCCCTCCGTCTTCGGAGCGGCCCAGGAACCTCATTAAATTACCGGCTGCAGCGTGCGGGCCATAAGTTACTGTCGCCGCGTTCACCGGTTTGGCGTTCCTGTTCTTCGCCGTTTTAGCCTCACTCAGGACGGCAGTAAAGAACGGCCTCAAAAAATACCCTGAACGACATGCGCTTCATGCTCGACGACACCATAAAATAATCATGATTAACGCTGCAGGTATTTAAGCCGGAGGCGAAAAAAAAGTGCCCGGTGCACCGTGTTCGAGGCCGTTCTTATCGACGTAACCAAAACTAACTTCACCATCTTTTTTTGCACGTATGAGCCTCAATTC
>JAXIVD010005318.1:7500-10000 GCA_036785275.1 Cancer borealis
GAAGGAGGGGAAGACTGCTGACTGCACGGGAGGAGGAAAGCTCGATTAGCTGCTGGAAACTTTTCAGGAGTACCATTCCAACCTACTACTTCCGAAATTAACTTGAAATGATTTTAAAAGGAAGTTCTTTTACAGAGAGAAAAAGAAAAAAACAGTATATATATATATATATATGAAGAGAGAAAAAAAAGTGTAATTTCCTTAAATAGTTGTTGAGGACGTAGGAGTCGTAATGCAATTAATACCATGCATCACCCGTTAAAGGAGGCAGAGAGGGAGTATTGAAGGATTAGAGTTGGGAAGGTCAACGGAGGGGTGAGAGGGATGAAAGGGGGATCACCAATACTCCAGTAAAGTAATGCTTGCCATGACCAGGGTGTCGATAGCCACAGTGACCCCAGTGCTGTTAGTTACCGCTGAGAGAGAGGGAGAGGGAGGTAGAGGGAGGGACGGTGAGGACTGTGGCAATTGGAGGGAAGGAGGGAGGTAAGGATGGTGGGAGAGATGGAGTGGGCTATAGTTGGGCGAAAGGAGGGAGGGTTGAAGAGGTAGAGGGAGCATTTGTAGGGAGAGGGAGAGAGAGAGCGGTAGTGTGTGCAAGGGATGTAGCAGGCAGGATAAAAATGTAATTTTTGAAGAGGCATGAGGGCTGTAGCACATGAGGGATGAGTGATGGGTGATTGGAGGGAGGGTGTTAAGGATGTGTCAAGAGACCAACAAACGGGAAACCAATACGCCATAAACAATACTCTAATAACAGCTAGTATAGTTTTCTGAATAAGCTTGAGGTCACACAAAGAAAATCTACAATGACATAACTTTTGCTACAATTGGGTATGAGGAGGTAATTCTTCCAACCAGAGGCTGATCAAAAGGGGAGAAGTTGAGGAGGAGTGCGTCAGTGAGCCTCACGGGGGAGCCGCTTTTATGGGGGCTGGCCCTCGTTTCCACACAAGTTTTAATGCCAATTTCACGAACCTGTCTTAGGAGTTGCTGGGCTGCCAGTCGGTGCATTTTCTCTTAATGTATTTTGTGATTTTTTTCTTGTGTTCATTCCTGCGTGATGAGTGTTTCAATGGCGCCACGCTACCCTTATGTCGCCCTTCTGGGCAAGTATCAGTCGACAGAGGGGAACGGAGCTGATGAAAATTTGTTGAAGAAGAAAAAAAATCGAAGAGACGCACGATCGTTTGGGGAACCGGAGAGCCGGAAAAAGTTTCAATAGAGAGTCCCGCTGAGGCAGGGAGAGGGGATGCCTGGCTCGAGGCTTCCCTCACAGGATTTTCTTGAAGTGTTTACCCGCCGTCCTATCGTGATACCTTCCTACGCTTCGTTAAGAACAGGCAAACACCATACCTTCCTAATAATAAAAATCACACTAATCAACAGCCAACCGTACACAACAACTCATCAACTGGAACCCTTCAGTACTATGTTACCTCATTATAACTTCAAAAAAAATGTTGGTACTAATAACAAACTGATTTGAATGCCCAATAATTAACTCACATTAGTATTTACCTAATCACGAAAACATCATCGGATGGAGCCAGCGGGACACAGCTCAGGAAGCATAAAAAAGCGAAAGAAACTAATTCCACCACAAATTAACCACATGGAACACGAAATAGTGAAGCAGAAATGTGTTTGAACTCTAGACACTTTGCTGATGCGGAAAACTAGAGAGGGAGACACACGTACGAAAAAGGGAGGGAATGAGGCAAGGTGTGAAAATAGAGGTGAGGATAGAAAAAAAAAACAAGAAAATAGGTAGGGAAGCCATCGAGAAAAAAAAGAAGTAAAGAGAAGAAAAAAAGAAAGGGATGGAACCGTACGAAATGGCAACGGATAAGGGAAGGGGAAGGGAAGGCTGAAAGGGCATATAAACGAAAAAGGGACAATAAGGAGGGAGTGGGAGACAAGGAGAAGGTGTAAAAAAGGATATGGGGCGCGAGAAAGAGTATGGGATAAGGCAGGAGAAAGAATAAGACACATAAAACCGTAGAGGTAGAGAAAAGTGCAATAAAAAAAAGGGGAACAGTCGTGGGTTGACGAGGGAGCGAGGTGGAGGATGCGACAGAGGGAGCGTGGAAGGAGACAGGAAAGAGGGGAGAAGCAGACGAGAGAAAGAGAGAGAGAGAGAGGTAGAAAAAAAAGTGAGAGAGTAAAACAATTGTAAACTGAGTGGTGAGATACAGTGGAGAGAAGTATAGGAAGCTAGACAGAGGGAAAAAGAGGTGTGGGACAGAATGAAAGGTTGGAGAGCGATGCAGAGAGAAAGACAGAGATGCAGGGGTGTTGAGGAGAGTGTAGGAGTGCAGAGTAGGGGATGGGGAGGGTAAGTTTGGGCATTACTCAGGACACCCTTAGGACCTCGGGGAACAATATAACGCGCGCTACAAATTCTGCCTCAAAGACTATGATAAATGAGCAACCTGTCTGACCCCCAGCCACCAGCAACCACTCTCCTATGCCATCTCTCTCTCTCTCTCTCTCTCTC
>JAXIVD010005318.1:15000-22500 GCA_036785275.1 Cancer borealis
GTCCAAGCGACACTGAGAACAATATGAGTGGAACAAAAAGCTGAGTTCGAACAATGGAGGAGAGGGGCGCTGTAAGTGACTAACTGGCACCATTTAACAGCCTAAGTAATTACTTGAACACAACGGGAGGGATGCTCGCTGCCAAGGAAGAAGGAGGAGGCTAGAGGGAGTGAAGTAGATGAAGGAGAAGGAAGCCAAGAGGTAGACGATGGAAGCAGATGAGAGGAAAATGAGCGAACCAGCAAAGAAGAAAGAAATCAATGAAAAGTAAAAAGAGTTCAGAAGAATGGTGTAAGAAGAGGGGGAGGGAAGGAGGGAGGGATAACATGAAAGAAGGAGAGGAAGGAAAAGCAGACGAACAGGAGAGTGACAAAGAGGATGCGAGACGAAGAGAGGCGTGTGAATAAGAGTACACTTAAGGGACAATGAAGACTAGGTTAAAAAAAAAAGATAGAGAGAGACGAGTATTAAGAAACGACTAGTGTATAATTATCTATCCCAAGATTAGTGATAATGAGATGCACAGTGTGGTCATGAATTAAGAAGTATGTTTCTCCTCCCTTTTAGAATTACAGACACAGACACACACACACACACACACACACACACACACACACAACACACACACACACACACACACACACGCACACACACACACACACACACACACACACACACACACACACACACACACACACACACACACACACACACACATACACACATACAAACACCCACACATGATATGCACTTCTAAGCTAAATAAGAAAAAAATTAAACTTGTTCCCAATTAAATATCTTTGAATGGAGTGGTTTTATTTTGCGATTTCCGACACAACTTGAGCCTCAGCCGCCGGGGGTCGAGGAGGGGGATGGCGAGGCCCCCGGCATGGTGTATGCTAATGCTCCCCGCTAGAAATATGCTCATGATATACTCGGGCCACATGCTCCACCCCGGGGTATTTCAAGCCGCGTGAAGATGTAATGAAGCCACGACTGAGGATCTGCCTTTTTGGGGCGCACCAAGGACACTTTGCTCCAAATGCTGCCATGTTTTGTTACAACACACACGGCTATTTAATGGTGATGGTGTCCCTTGACAAACATGCGCAAAGTCATACGCCAAGTACATCGGCACAAAAACACACACACTGTGATTTAAAGTCGCCCTGTGGGTCATAATGCATAGTCATGGCGGTGCCTCGTGTAAGCAAGGATGGAATGTGTAATTTTATGATAAATATTATGGCCTCTTTTTGCGTGTGCATGTACATGTGTGTGCAACTGCATACACAAATATATGGTGTTCCCAGGAAACTTTGCTTCTTATCTTTAACTATCAATGTTGTTTTCCTTGAAGGCAGTGCTTGCAGGCGAGAGCAACGCCTCCCCGGGATGCTGTGTGTTCTTGGATCGTTTTCTCAAATGTGTTTACTCTTAGACAAGTTAATGATCAGAAATGTTTGCTTGTTCATCTTTGCCTCACTGCGTGCTTTCAGGGAAGCTTGTAATCTTTGTTTGTTTTAGTTTTATTTGCGTGCTGGGCTTCTTTAGTTAGTAAATCTATGCTGCTGCCGCTGCCATCAATTTTCTTTTTTCTGCTAAGTCTTAGAGTGTTAAGGAAGCGAGAGTATTGATTACCCACCAAAGGCATGAGTGTTAGGTGTTACAAACCCTCAAAACGCGAGTGAAGTTCAAGTATGTATATGTATAATCTTCCTTCCCGTAAACAAACCTCTGTATACAGACACGAACCCTCCCTCTCTCTCCTCCTTCCCGCTCCCCCTTTCCCTTCCTCCTCCCTCCCTCTTTCCCTACTCACACCTGCGTCCAAATGGAAGAGAGCTTAGCCAAGGGCGCGTCCGAACCAATAAAACATGGATGCGTCTGCTGCCGGGTGCATTACAGTGATGCCAATTTAAGCTCCAGTTTGAAGATTTTTAGCGAACGGCACTCGGGTTTACTGGCGATTAGTCTGGGTAAGCGGATCACGGGCCCCACATGCGCCAGCCGCCCCTCACCTGCAGTGCTCACCTCGAGGGACGCTGCTGAAGGGGAGGACCTGAGTGTTAACTTTGGGGAAGAGTCGATATGTTGTGAGGGAAAAAAACAGGAGTTGAAGTGCTTCTAAATTTATATCTCATTTGTCTGTTTTCGTGGCTGCGTAGGTTTGCAATACCGACATTCGTATGTATGTATTTAACACCTGAATGAAACAACAGCGAGGGGGTGTTGGCACAGGTGATGCATAGTTAAATTTGAGTTACCGAAGAGGTAAAGAAAGTAAATGTAAAAATAAAGATAGGAAAATGAGGTTAATAAAGTGAAGAAATTTTATGCAAAGCTAAAAAAAAAAATTGACGAATCCAAATTTATTCACAAATCAACAGCAAATCAGAATACTTATTATAAAATAGATACAGCATCCAGACACGTGTTGGGATGTAGCAATAATCTCACATTATTGTTGTTCGGAGGAGCGTAACTTTTCGTCTGGACTCCGTCTGAAGTAGTACCGGTCACTGAGGTTTGTGGGGATAACCGTGTTTGGTAAGGAGCGCTTAGTGAGGCTCAGACCAAGTTAGCGAAATCAAGTAAAATGGCTCATCATTATCCTTCTTTTCCTCTTCCTCCATCTCTCTCTCTCTCTCTCTCTCTCTCTCTCTCTCTCTCTCTCTCTCTCTCTCTCTCTCTCTCTCTCTCTCTCTCTCTGACACACACATGAATCAAAATGTCCTTGGGATACTATCGAATATAATACTAAGAATTTCCTTGTTCATGAAAAGCTGAAACTTTACTTCGAAGTGTTATGTGGTATTTTAGAAACTAATGTTAGTATTCGGTCTCTTCGAGAAAAAAAAAAAAAACGAAATGAAGACCTGAAAAAATAATTGTTTCTGTAACAAGTAAGACCACTTAATGAAAAGTTGCCTTAGTAGTCAGAGGAGGAGAAAAAAAAGAATGTTTAGCTGAGACGGTTTACCTCTGTCGGCAATTTTAAAAAAATCCTTATATTCAACACTTGACAAATCATGTGAGAAACTTTTGATTATTCACACAGTCTCGGGCATGTTGTGAGGGAACACAAGTAGGAGTGTGCGGGGTGGTGATGGTGGTTGTTGTTCTCGCTTACCATGTAAACAAACACGTTCTCTTCGCTCGCTTGGCACCTCCTCAGTCTTGCGCAACCAAAGTTTCTAATCTTCAGGATAACAAACAAAATCCTGATAAAAAAAATTTTGGTAAAACAAAACAAGACAACTACAATATACAATAACATCAATAACAACAGTTGTAATAAATGTAAAACTAAGTAAGGACAATGATATAACAAAATATTATTCATTAATATAATACGGAGTTATATATATATATATATATATATATATATATATATATATATATATATATATATATATATATATATATATATATATATATATATAACTTTCGTTGCCATTATACGCAATAAGTCTGATATTTTCGCAGCTTTTCCCCGAACAGCAAGCGATCATTAATACCTGTGTGTCAATTACTGGCCTGATTATAACTGGTCATTATCTTGTCACATTACTGCATGCTGGGCTGCGAGCTGCCTAATCCATCACCCCCACCAATCCTACCACAACACCACGCCACCACCACCACTACCTTCACCACCATCACCAAAACAACCTTCACCACAATCACCACCACATCCTCCACCTCCACCACCCTGGGTGTCGTTACCAGCGAACTACCAAATGGAGCCTAATCGCTGAGCCAAATGAGGGAGAAAAACAGGGAATGCCATTAATGTGTTTGCGAAGCTGTTTTGTGGTACTAGATACATTTTGTCATAATTGGAACTATGTTTATGGAATTGAATCCGACTTTTCCATCGTGTGGTGATTGTGAAGGCGTTGTGATGATGTACAACTAGTGATGGTGATGAATGAAGCAATTGATTTTGACGGTAATGCAAATTATTAGGGAATATTGAAGAAATAAAAAATTAATTCCATCAACACTACTAAATTATTGCGTACGAATCCTAAAGTCTCACATTACCTGTAAAGAAGAAAGAAACACTAACCATGAAGGGTAAGGAGACAAGAAGGAGACACGTGGTGGCGCGCGATTCTCTTTTGCTGAACAGTTAAATACACATTAGTGAAGGCGGTGCCAAGTAGGTACTTTTAACAATGTCTTTTACGAGGGGAAGATAATAAATTTTTGTCACACATCTCCTTGGTCTCAGCTTCTCTTTAGGAACTGTTTCTCCCATGTCATTACTTGGATCGCGTGTTAATTCTCATCTCATTATTTCAGGTTTTGTTTCCTCATCATCTTTCCCGTTCTCCCCTGTCGCCTCACCATTGTTCTCTCACATCCCTTATCACTCCTTTCCCTTCCTTTACTCATCCCTTCCTGATCCTCTCAACATTCACAAACTCATTACACTGCCACTACATCTTCCCCTCATTAATTTCTACCCTTCGTCCCATCTCATGCACATTATTACACATATCAATCTCTCTCTCTCTCTCTCTCTCTCTCTCTCTCTCTCTCTCTCTCTCTCTCTCTCTCTCTCTCTCTCTCTCTCTCTCTCTCTCTCTCTCTCTCTCTCTCTCTCTCTCTCTCTCTCTCTCTCTCTCTCTCTCTCTCTCTCTCTCTCTCTCTCTCCGGGTTTTCTCTCCTCTGTGCTTTCATGCCTCCCTCCTTTTCTCGTCATCAGTACTAAGAGCAGATGAGGCCTGTGAGGGGGATGTAATGACGCAAAAGGTGGCGAGGGAAGGAGGCCAAGGTGGAGTAGCGAGGGTGGTCAGGAGGGAGTAGTAATAGTGGTGATAGCTAGGCGGAATGAGAGGCGCGAGAGGAATGGTGTGACTGGAATGGGGAGAATGAAGGCAGAGGATGTGTGTGTGTGTGTGTGTGGGTGGGTGTGTGTGTGTGTGTGTGTGTGTGTGTGTGTGTGTGTGTGTGTGTGTGTGTGTGTGTGTGTGTGTGTGTGTGTGTGTGTGTGTGAAAGGTAAGGTTTGAGTGTGTAAGGTATAAAGGCATGATGAGTAAATGTTATGTATAGAATTAGTAACATGAAGATATATGTATGTGTGTAAGTAACGTGAAAGCAACGAAGAAAATGTAGACAGAAAAAGAATAGGAAGGAGAGTAAATATTTAAAAGATAAAAAATTAAATATACAGGATAATATAATTTAATACAAATCCAACATCAAATGAAGGAAAAAAACAATGGACAAAATAACGAAAAAACTCAATGCATACAAATTAATCTTAAAAAGTAAACTAAAAACGCTTCGCCAAAAACCAACGATGGATCTTCGCCTTTCCTTTCCCCCGAGCAGCCATCAACACTATACCTATGGGAGTGAGCACGAGAAGACATCATTCCTATCTTATCTGCTGCTGATGAGGCTGTCAGCGGCGCAGCTCAGCATCCCCTCTCCGTCTCCCTCCGTCACGCCTCCTGATGGCCAGAACAGCCTAATTATCCGACGCCGCCGCTCACTTTTACACATGCCCTGCCACAAGGCCGCCAAGGAATGAAGAAGGGAAGGGAAAACGAAAATGAGGACCAAGAGGGAGAGATGAAGCAACCGAATCAAGTTTAATTATATTTTCGTTGAATTTAATGAAGAGTTTACTTGTGTCTTGCCATACGTTTTCCTTTCACTGTACGTTTGAAAGATCACAATATTTTCCCGTCTAGCTTAATCCTTCCAATATAGAGCAGTCATGGAGGGAAAAAATCAGTATAAATCTATATATTCATTGGTGGTATCTCTGACAGTGACCTTGACTCGGCCAGGGTCAGGGGATCGTCAACTTTGCCTTTGGTTCTCTTACGATCGTCCGCCTGGTCACTACACTGTAAGATTCGTCCCTAAGTAGCTGACGGTCCATTGCATTTACCCAAAGACTGAATAAATGCAAGAAGAAACACAAAAGAAAGTAATGCTTCACTTCATCCATAAGAACAATAAAAAAACTGACAGATAACACATGAACTTAATGAATCCAACTCGTGTGTCATTCCCTAAAAGAAGGTCAATGAAATCCGACCCAACCATACTTTTTTCCGCCTCAGTTCCTTACAAAACCTTCCCGTGATATTCAAAGCTCTTAAGAGTATATTTTCCTTCCCTCCATGAACCGAACGATATTCCTAACAAAATGCAGCCACCGCCACCGCCGCGTCCCGAAAAATGTTGTGGTAGTTGATAATATTGTTGGCGAGAGTGGCCGGGCACATCCCAGCGGGGTCCCGGCGAGTTATGGCCATATTAACCCAGACACGACGCCTGCTATACAAGTTTATTAAGGCGCTGCTCTTCTGTGGTGGCTGCCTTGTTTCCGAGAGAGAGAGAGAGAGAGAGAGAGAGAGAGAGAGAGAGAGAGAGAGAGAGAGAGAGAGAGAGAGAGAGAGAGAGAGAGAGAGAGAGAAAAAAAAAAAAAGAGAGAGAGACATACACACATACACACACACCGAGGCAGACAGACAGACAGAAACATGCTGCATTACCACTAAACAAATAAATCATCACCAGGTAGGACAGTCAACAAATGAAAACGAAAACGTAACTGGTTGGACGAAAAGGCGAAAAAAATATACATTACAAAATTATATGATAAATAAATATAATCTGAGAAAAAAATATATATAATTCACCTGAAATGCATCATGTAATTATAAAAGAAAACAGTAATCACCTATTATTCCTACCAATTATTATTCACCTGAACCAACAACACAACTCACGTCCCTTCATCCAAAACTGACAATATATCCTTCCTAAATTTCCCTTCAAGCCACTCTATCGCCCTAGCAGAGCACCCTATACTAATATAGATAAATAACTAACCATACATATACCTACCCTTACCTACATCTTAGTCCTAGCTCTCCCTTCTTCCCCTCGCCCTGTTTCCCCTCTACTACCCTTTTCCCTCATCCCCAAACCCTCCTCATCTTTTCACATAATTTTCTGGGCAGAGGAGAGTGTTCGCCGTAGAAGATAAAGGAGATACGATGGGACTCTGTGAGACATAAAGTGGGAAATTTATAGGCATTCAGTTTCCCTATTACGAAGTTGGCGTATATCGCTCCCCCTTCCTCCTCATTCTCCACGAAGGAGTGTAGAAGGAGGAGGAGGAATAAAATAAGAAGAAGAAGAAGAAAAAGAGGAAGGAAGAACATGTGAGAAAATGTAGTGAAATGTTAAAACAGATAGAAAAGAGAGAGAGACAGAGAGAGAGAGAAAAAAATATATAAGAGCGAGCAAAGGTGAGAGAGAGAAAGATAATCAGAAGAAAGAGTGGACTTAAAATATAAGGTCGCGGCTTATGTGACAGATGACAAGCTACTTAGGTTACAATACAGCAGTGGTGGGAGGAACGAGAGGGGAATAAGAGGCAATAAAAACAAGAGCAATATTAAGATAGCTCATCACCCTCAACTGGATTAAGGATTACACGCCAAACTTAACACGAACAGAAC
>JAXIVD010005318.1:27500-29927 GCA_036785275.1 Cancer borealis
TGCGTCTTCACCGTGCCGGAGAATTTATATCGTAAAAGTTGTGCATGCAATTAGGGTTTTTAGTGGTTTATCTAAGCGTCAGTGCTGTAACGGTAATGAGATTTCAAAGTTATTAATTTTAGAGAAGGGAGAGGAAGGAGAGAAAGAGAGAGAGAGAGAGAGAGAGAGAGAGAGAGAGAGAGAGAGAGAGAGAGAGAGAGAGAGAGAGAGAGAGAGAGAGAGAGAGAGAGAGAGAGAGAATAAAACAGGAAGAGCGAACGAGAGATTAAACGACATGGATATGGATGGAATAAAGCTACAAAGGTGAAATTAAACAAGACATGGCGGCCAGCACGATGCAAGGGTCTCTAAGCTAAATTTATCCGTGCGTTACACTTCACCTTGTTGCGCGGAATTTGGTCTCGCTGTAAAACTTCATGAAGTGCACAACAAACACGACCTCGAGTGCACCGGCGCAGCCCAAAACGGCAGCCGCAACGGGATGGTTATATACGCGACATGTGTTTTGTAGTGGTTGGTGATGGTAGTGGTAAGTGCCGTGGTAGTGATGGTGGTGAACGATACGCCACAACGAAAAAAGAAATAGACTAACTTTTACATCGAACATTTATAAACGTTAAAAGTAGCAAAAACTATACACAATGAATAATGAAGTAAATGTGACGTCATACACTTGAGATACGTACAAGAAAACGTAACTTATCGTCGATGTATACATGAGGAACAGTATCATCACCTGCTGACAAAACAATGATAATCCGCCTCAACAACAGCAACAAGGAAGTAACGGGTTATTTTACCTTGTTGAAAGATTAACCCTCAACTAGAACCACGTGGAAGAGGGAAAATAATGGAGGAAGATGAGGAAAATAAAAAGGAGAAAGAAGAAGAAGAGGAGGAGGAAAAAGGAGGAGGTTATCTGGTCTCGTTAGAATCCTGTAGGGTGGTGAAGCCTTAGAGTCTCTTTGGACAGATCCGTGCATTGTTTCCCTCCGAAGTATCTGTCGTTACCATTGTTTACCACCTCAGCTGTTATTTTGCCTTTAATGAGTATCGATCTGTGTAAAGTAGACTGTCGCTTCTCTAGTTCTTCTATATCTCTTATTTTGTCGGGTTTCTCTGTGTTCCTTTTTTCTTTTGGTTTATCTGTTTATCTGTTACTGTTATGTTATTGTATTCTATTTTTTGTTTAACTTGTATTTACAGGGACTTTTTTTTTTGTATTGAATTACAAATATTTTTTCTTTTTATCTCTCTACCTGTACATAACATATTTCTGCATCCGTCTATCCATTCGTCTCTCTCTCTCTCTTTCTTTCTCTCTCTCTCTCTCTCTCTCTCCTCTCTCTCTCTCTCTCTCTCTCTCTCTCTCTCTCTCTCTCTCTCTCTCTCTCTCGCACACACACACACACACACACACACACACACACACACACACACACACACACACACACACACACACACACACACACACACACACATCACTTCTCTCCCTGCGTCCTGGAAATGCACTCTCTGTTTGCCTTTCAGACCGCTGTGTTATTGATTTCTGCGGCGTGAACTTGGGAGGCAACGAGGCGGGGAGGGGGCAGAGGCCTTCTAGTCTTCCTTGTTTGTTTGAGAGGGAGTAAGAGGGAAATTAGAGGCCAGGAAAGTTAGTGAGAGGAGAGAGAGAGAGAGAGAGAGAGAGAGAGAGAGAGAGAGAGAGGAGAGAGAGAGAGAGAGAGAGAGAGAGAGAGAGAGAGAGAGAGTGTCAGCTGTCGGGAGAGAAGGGGGAAGTTGGGAAAGAGAATGAAGGCAGGAGAGAAGTTAGACGAAGAGGAAGAGGGAGAGAAGGAGAAGAGAGGAAAGAAGAAGAGAGGAGAGGAAGGAGAGGAGCGGAGAGGAGAGGAGAGGAAAGGAAAGGAGAAGAGAAGAGAGGAGAAGAGAGGAGAAGAGGGAGAAGGAAAAAAGAAGAGAAAAAAGAAAATATATGAGGAAAAAGAGAAAGTGGAGGAGAAATTTGAGAAGGAGGGAACAGAAAAGGAAAAAGTGGAGAAAAAGGAGAAGTAGAAGAAAAAAAGTAGGGTGAAAGAAAGGAGGAAGAGAAGGAAAGGGTGAGGAAGAGTGTGGGAAGAGGAAGAGAAGCAGGAGACGAAAGAAAGGAAGAAGGAAGAAAAGGAAGATATTACAGAGAATAACATAAAAAAAAACATATTTAAGGGGATCTGTTGGACTCTAATGAGGGTATCTGCTGAACTACGTACTACTAATGATAAGCTGCAAGTGAGGGAGCACGATAGAATGAAGCAAGACTCCTCACCACCTACCTCAACCTACGATCGAGAAAGAGGAGGAGGTGAGGGAATGGAGGAAAAGGAGGTGAGGAGGAGGAGGGGAGGAGGAGAGGAGGAGGAGGAGGAGGAGGGAGGAGGAGGAAGGAGGAGG
>JAXIVD010005319.1:0-5000 GCA_036785275.1 Cancer borealis
GTACTAGTGGCTTTAGATGACTGTTTCTTTCAGTTTTTTCTAAGTACTTTCCTTCGTATTTCCTTGAGATCCCTAATGGCTAGGATACAGAGACCCTTTGACGGCGGGTATTATGCTTCTACTCCTTTTGATATAATGTTTTTTTTCCCTCTTATGAATCCCGTGTTAATACTGAGAGACCGGACAGTTGCCCTCTCCCTCCTTTCATCTGTCTCTCTTGGGTCCTGTGTCCTGTGCCGCCTTCTGTCCCTTTTTTCCCCCCCTCCCTCCATCTCTCCGTCTCTGTTTCCATCTTTTCTCCTTTTTTTCCCCTTACCTTCTTTCTACTTATCGTCTCCCTCCCTCTCTCTTTCTCTCTTCCTCTGTTTTGACTTCCCTCCTTTCTCCCTCTCTCTCTCTCTCTCATCTCATCCTTTCTCTAATGTACTTTTTTTTTAATCTACATTCTTTTCCTCCTCTCCTCCTTTCCTCCCTTTCATCCTTCTTTTCTCTCTACTTCCCTTTCCTCATCTCGTTTCCAAGGTTATTATTTCCCTTTCCCTCATTTTCCTTTGTCATAACGTACGTATCTCCCTCCCTTTCCTCCTCCTCCTCCTCCTCCTCCTTTCCTCCCTTTCCTCCAAATATTAGATTAGTAAACCGTTATCGATATTATTCAACAAATTTTTAGCAGTTGGTGAATTTCCGTGGAATTGGAAACTTGCTAATGTATTACTAATTTGCATAAAAGGAGACAAGTTACAATCGGACATTATTGATCAATCAGGATACATCGGTTGTATTATAAACTTTTGTAAGATTTTCTATAGTTTGTCATTATTTATTTATTTTTTTATTTTGTCCTCCATTTTCTATGATGACGTGGTTGCATTTTTTTTTTTCGTTGTCTCTTTTCCGCCATTATTTTTTTTCCCTTCTAAATTTGGATTTTATTTATTGTTTTCTGTAACTTTCCTTTTCCTTCTAAACTTTCTTCATCCTAATAATCTACCTCCTCCTCCTTCTCTTGTCTGTCTGTCTGTCTGTCTGTGTGTATGTATGTATGTATGTATGTATGTATGTATGTATGTATGTATGTATGTATGCATGCATGTATGTATATATATCTGTCTGTATATTTGTCTGTATCTCTAAAACACATATTGATTTTTAACATGAAAAATATCACAGACACTAGACAAATAACGGAGGAGGAGGAGGAGGAGGAGGAGGAGGAGGAGGAGGAGGAGGAGGAGGAGGAGGAGGGGGGATGGAAGACCGACAATCACCTCGTTCTACAGCCTTCACATTCCTTCTCCCATTCATTCCATTTTTTCCCTTTCATGCTTGTGTGTGTGTGTGTGTGTGTGTGTGTGTGTGTGTGTGTGTGTGTGTGTGTGTGTGTGTGTGTGTGTGTGTGTGTGTGTGTGTGTCTAGAAAGGTGGGTGTGGTGATAGGGGGGTGGATCTCTCTCTCTCTCTCTCTCTCTCTCTCTCTCTCTCTCTCTCTCTCTCTCTCTCTCTCTCTCTCTCTCTCTCTCTCTCTCTCTCTCTCTCGTGAGTGAGTGAGTGAGTGAGTGAGTGAGGTGATGTGCAAGTGGGAGAGGCGTGTGTCCTTGAGTGTTCACATCTGGCACGAGAGAGAGAGAGAGAGAGAGAGAGAGAGAGAGAGAGAGAGAGAGAGAGAGAGAGAGAGAGAGAGAGAGAGAGAGAGAGAGAGAGAGAGAGAGAGAAAAAAAAAAGAAAAAAAAAAAAGAAGACCCTTAATGCCGATAATATTAATCAACTCGTATCTACAAGCTGCAAAAAATTAGTTAATTTTCAGTATTAAAAAAAATCAGATGCTACATTGATACACTAATTCATTAATTCTTACCAATGTGTGTGTGTGTGTGTGTGTGTGTGTGTGTGTGTGTGTGTGTGTGTGTGTGTGTGTGTGTGTGTGTGTGTGTGTGTGTATGTGCGTGTGTGTGTTACCTATGATTGCCATGCGGGGTTCCTAAGGGTCTTCAGGACAGGTGGGAGGAGGAAGCGAAACTTGATGCTCTCGACTCCCTTCAATCGCCTAGGCCTCAACCCTCATCCCTTGCCCCTCTTCCTATCCTTCCTCCTCCTCTCCCTTTTATTCTTTGTTTCCCTTACTCCTTCCTTCTGTATGTTATCTATTTCTTCCTTTCCTCATTCTCTTTCTCCTACTGACTTCTTCGTCGCCACCAGCAGGCATCTCGCGCCCAAAATACTCTTGGTGTCTCTGTTCCACGCGGCTTGACCTTACTCTTTGATCTTCCTCACCTCCACGCGGTCTGTCTGACTCCTCCTCCTCCTCCTCCTCCTCCTCCTCCTCCTCCTCCTCCTCCTCCTCCTCCTCCTCCTCTGTTCCTTCTTGGTCTTCTTTCCCTCTCAGTTGCTCGCTTACTTACTCCTGGGTTCTTCTCATTCCTGTTTTTTTTTCTTCTTCTCTGTCTTCTGTTTTGTCCTTCTCTTGGTCTTCCCTTTACTCTCTGTTTTTTCTGTCTTTCCTTCATCTCTTCTGTTCTCTTCGTTGTGAAATCTTCTTGATCATCTTTCCTTCTCATCTGTTCATCGTTTATTCTTCCTTTATCTGTCCGTCCCGAAGTCTTCTTTCTTTTGTCTTGCCGTTCGCTGGGTCTTCCTCCCTCCTGCTTTGTCTGTCTTTGAGTTTCATCGTCTAGGGATGCGATGCAGTTTCCAAATGAACCCTCACCACCACCATCACCACCACTACCATCACCACCACTACCCGGTTGGCTCACTCGCCCTCGTGTAAGCTGAGAAGACCTTTGCCCGCTCCACTTCCTCCCTTTCTAACTCCCTTCCTCTCGCAAGTGTCCTGCTTCCTCTCGATACTGCGACACCTCTCCCTAAGTCTCTTCATGTCTCTTCTTATTCTCCTTCTCTTCTTTCCTCTTGTGGCTCTCCTGTCTCTCCGTATGAGTGTTTTGTTGTCTCGTCTCCCTCCTGTATCTTGTTTTTAGTGTAAGATTCTCCTCTCATCTCCACCTTGTTATTCCTGTGTTTACTCCTTCGCCTCCCCTCCACCTTCCTCCTGGGACTCACCGCGACTTTCCTCCAGTCCAGAGTGTGTTTGTGGAGGAGGGAAGCAGTAGGTTCCGTAGGGCAATGAAAAGGGCGTCTGGGCTGGTAACTCGTTATCCTATGGACTGAAAGGCTTTAGCAGTGTAATTCTTGCTGAATGTCTGTAATGGTAGGTCTTCCTGCCTCGCCTTTCCCGTCCCAAAATTCAGGACTGAGTTGAATAAAATTCGTAGTTTTTTATTGTGATGCGCTAATCCACTTTTATGGACAAAGGTTAATTTGTTCGTCTCTGAGTCGCGGGCTTAAGCTTGATACTTCAATATTTACATGATTAAATGTTATGTATTTATGAAAGTTTCTTTTACATTCTTCTTTTGAAATATTACTACTCTTGCTAAATTTTTTGTGTAAGTGCATATTTTTTTTGTATCTGGAATGAGTTACTTTTTTTTCTGCGACCTAAAAGGTTTCCAATTTTCTAAGACGAAGAGAAATCTCGTCTTTTTCGAGAACTGGAAATGAATAGGTAAGTGAAGGGTGCCGATGCCACGCGGGGAGCAGCGGCCGGCGTGTGTCGGCGCCGCCGGTGCGCCGCCGTGCGCTTGGCGAGGCGGCCAGACGACGGGATTCTGGGCGCGTCTCCTTTCCAGGTGGCGGCGCTTGGCCTCACCGAACTCGAAGCGCGCACCGAGCACTCATTCCTAGAGCGAGACAGACACATTGGTCTACACCACACATTAAATTACATATGCATTTTTATGTGTCTGGATCATATTTCCGCCTCTGAGTTCTCCGCGAGGAGCACGGTGCAGTGGGGGACGCCCGAGACTTGAATATTTTGAGAAAACACTTGTGTTTTAATTAGCGGCCGGGAGGTTCACCTTTAATGACTGGCTCCGCGCCGCTGCTGCCGCCACCATTTGCTAAGCTCGCCGGCCGGTGGTGGGCCAACCTCCAATATTTTGGTTTACAAGTTTTTTGGTCTGCTGAGTACACTCCTGGGGAGATGTGTGACTCTGTCCGATTTTTTCCTGTGTCCAGCGGGCAGCCAGTGGCGTGCAAGTGTGGCCACGGTCATGGTGGCGGCTGGGGGCGGCTCTGCCTCTGGCAGGGTTCACCCGCGCCGCCATGTTAGTTTCGGGCCTTCATCAGACGCGCCATTCATCGACGCCGCGCCCCCTCGGCCCCCTCCCGCACCCTCCGCCGCCCCGGCTCTCCCAAAGTAGGGCGGGCGGCTGGGGGAGCGGCGGACCAGGAGGAGAGGCTGGGGAACAGCGGGGAGGCGCCCCAGCTGCCCTCAGCAGGGCCCTATTGTTTTACCAGCGGGTCGCTGCCACTGTTCTCTCCCCGACCTCAGCTGCTTCCCGCCGCGCCACGGGCCAGCACCGCCACCGCCCGCCTCCCACACGTAATTAACAAGTGTGTGTGTATGTGTGTATGCGTGTGATCAGCGTGCGTGGCGTCGCTCAGTGGTGGACCGCGTCTCTTGGAGGCGAGACTTCCGGGCCATGCGTGGGAGAGTTTCTTCGAGACTCCAAAGACTTGCGTCGGCGAGGAAGGAGAGGGAAAGGAAGAAGAGGAGGCAGCCCGTGCGGCAGGTCCAGCTGACCCGCCAAGCGTCAGGCGTCTGGCGCGCAACTTTTTGGAACGACCACGTTGGAAGGGTTGCTGAGACGCCATGTTTGTTTAAACGGCGGCGGGTGACTCGAGGCGCCGGGTGGCCGCACATCACAGCTGAGTCTGATGCAGCCTTCATCAAGTGGACTCGGGAGGCAGCGGCGGTTCAGCGGCGGCTGGCGTGTGTGTGGCCAGTGAGAAGCGCGTTAAAGTCTACAGCAGCGCACATCAAGGCAGTTTTTCCAAGCGGTGGTGAACCAGAGAGATTACCGGCGGGGAGCCCCGCGCTGTTGACTTTAGGGTGTCGTTGGGAAACTAATTTGTTGACGGAGAGGCTCTACCGCCCTC
>JAXIVD010005319.1:7500-10000 GCA_036785275.1 Cancer borealis
CGTGAGAGCATCAAAAAATAAATCAAAGCAACTACCCGTAACAACAGTAAAATAATTAGTGTCAAGTTTATAAGATTCTTAGAAATACGAAACAGAAAATAGAACACTACCATCATCTCTTTATTTCACACAATACTCCATTTTGAGTTAGTAAATTTGACAAACACATCTGGATACTGTCCTTTTCATCTTAATCTAATTCAGGTGATCAAAATGTAAACTTAATTAATTGTTTAGTATTTTCATCAAATCAATGAAATCAACTAAGTTTTTTTTTTATATTATCAGATTTGTAGTCACTAAAAAAATCATTACATTATTCTATTGCAAGATTAGGTGATGAATGCATGAATGATTAACTATTTCCTTTCTACATTATTCATTCTTGTGTGTGTGTGTGTGTGTGTGTGTGTGTGTGTGTGTGTGTGTGTGTGTGTGTGTGTGTCATCTTACAAAGGCTAACGTTCACTCCTGTTAATATTATGACAATCTTGCTCTTAGGTCTTACAGGTGTTCATGAAAATTTGAACACTGCACACAAGTATCAAAGGAAACCAGCAAATACTTCTTATAGCAATTTTAATTTTAGACTAAAGAGATAATGAACAAAGCAAACGAGGAGGAAAAGTTGAAAGGATAGTAAGACTTGGAGACAATGAGGAAAAGCAGAGGGGAAAAAATAGCGTAAAAGACAGGCAGGGAAAGATAGATAGGATAGACAGGAATAGGTAGACAGTATGAATTATATAGAGACAGGGAGACAGAGTGAAAGAGAGGGATAAGCATAATAAAGTAGTAAGAAACAGGCATACACAGTAGAAAGAGAGAGAGAGAGAGAGAGAGAGAGAGAGAGAGAGAGAGAGAGAGAGAGAGAGAGAGAGAGAGAGAGAGAGAGAGAGAGAGAGAGAGAGAAGATAAGATAAGATAATCAAAGGCTAAACTTTTGAGGTAGACATCGATGGCAACACAAGAACACGTTATTCCTCTTCTTTCCTTCCTCCTCCTCCTCCTCCTCCTCCTCCTCCCTCCTCCTCCTCCTCCTCCCTCCTCCTCCTCCTCCTCCTCCTCCTCCCCCACCACCACCAGCATGCCTTCTACATCACATGATATCGTAGAGCCAACGGTTCGTTCGAGAGGAACCAGATACTTTGTCGTGTCCTCCTCTTCCTCCTCTCTCTCTCTCTCTCTCTCTCTCTCTCTCTCTCTCTCTCTCTCTCTCTCTCTCTCTCTCTCTCTCTCTCTCTCTCTCTCTCCATTCACAAACTGGATCCGCCTGACAGAAGTAGACAGACAGACAAGAGACAGCAAACAGACAGACGGACAGACAGGCGGTCCTTTCACTTGTAAGTCCATCGGGAGGAGGAAGACCTGAAGCTAATTTATTTTTCCTGCATTAGTCTGCCTTTATTTTCATCCTTCGGGCATGAGACAAAAGTTATATTAATGAATACACTCCCGCATGGCAAGGGAGAAGAGAAGAACAAATGCATCGAGGTTTTAATTTAATTTCTTGTGAGGAAGCTTCAGGAGGAGGAGGAGGAGGAGGAGGAGGAGGAGGAGAAGGGAAAAGAAGCTCATTGGTGGATTGTTTTATCTGGCTAATGAATTTTTTTTTGTGTTTGTGTGCTTGTGTGTTTTTGTTTGGGTTGAACTGTGAGTTATTAATTCTTGTTGTTTTTTGTTGATGTGTTTGTCGATGAGCGTGTGTGCATCCTTTGTCTTGGATTAGGGGGACGTCCGTGTATGTGTGTGTGTGTGTGTGTGTGTGTGTGTGTGTGTGTGTGTGTGTGTGTGTGTGTGTGTGTGTGTGTGTGTGTGTAGCTGGTTCAAACACACACACACACAGACACACACGCACACACAGATACAAATAAATAGATAGAGAGCGAGAGAAAAAGAAACACTGAAAAAATTTTGTGATAAAGGGAGTAAAACAAACATCCTATTAATTTTGTTTTATTTCTCTGCGTGTTGGAACAATGGAACGCAGTAGTGAATGGAAGAAGTGTTTGTGTGTGTGTGTGTGTGTGTGTGTGTGTGTGTGTGTGTGTGTGTGTGTGTGTGTGTGTGTGTGTGTGTGTGTGTGTGTGAAGAAGGAAAGCAACTAAACGGAGTCGCGGAAAAAGGGGCCGTGAATTGTGTTTAGAAAAGGAGAGAATTTTGAAATGTTTAGGTGAAAAAATAATGGTTTCCAGGAGAGAGAGAGAGAGAGAGAGAGAGAGAGAGAGAGAGAGAGAGAGAGAGAGAGAGAGAGAGAGAGAGAGAGAGAGAGAGAGAGAGAGAGAGAGAGAGAGAGAGAGAGAGAGAGAGAGAGAGAGAGAGAGAGAGAGAGAAAAAAATACTACTAATCATTCATTATATTTTAGTCAAACCTGCAAACAAGAAATCAAAAGAAAATAATATAGTAATAGTAAAGTTAGTCATTTGCTTTCCTGTTTCTGGCGGTTCAGGGATGTAAGAAAAAAATAGGAGTAGGTGAAGCCTTATCGTGGGTTTTCAC
>JAXIVD010005319.1:15000-27500 GCA_036785275.1 Cancer borealis
TCGTCTTTTCAAGGGTTTTATTTGATCCGCCTCGTTCCCTTCCCCTGGTTTCTAGGAATGCATTAGCTTTCATTTGGTTTCTGTCCATCCACCAACACGGCTTTCGATGTGAGGCTTCAGACAAGCTGATTAACCATTGCTTGTAATATGCTTTTCCGTCCACTCAGCTCTTGCAAAATAAATCATTATATGGTTTCTTACGGTTTTCATAGAATCACAGTAGCTTTTCTCCATTCATTTGCCAAGATAAGATTAATGTAATTTTCTTTATAATGTAGCAAATTTCCTCTTTAAGATATTCGTTTCGCTAAGAGTTTAAAGTGAAGATGCAAACCACTGCTGGAGGAGATGGTGGTTAAAGGAAGAGTAAAGACTAAGAGCTTTGAGTTGTTCCTCTTCCCTTCTTAGCGCCGAGGGACACGATAAGCTGAGAGGGAGAGCCTTAAGAGACGATGAAAAGCAAACAAGGGTGTAGGGCACGTCTCCTTGCTCCCTCTTCTCCTCCAAATGGAAACAGAACCGGGACCACACGAGCGATGGGAAGCCTCTCAAGGTCCTTTGTGTGCGTCTCCCATTGGTTATAGTACAGCATTTCTCCGGCTTTTCGGTTATAACGTAGTCTCGTGTCCTGCCGTTGCTTCCATGCCACTGTTGATTCCCTTCTGTTTGTCAAGTGATTTTTATGCGTGTTTTATTTCTGAAATGTAGAATTTTTTTTTCCTGTTTTTCTTTTTCTTTCTTTCTTTCGTTGTTTATAGGAAAGTAAAATATGTGATGTGTTTTGCTTTTCTTGCTCTGTTGTCTTTTCTCATCTTCAACTCTTGTTTATCTCTCTCTCTCTCTCTCTCTCTCTCTCTCTCTCTCTCTCTCTCTCTCTCTCTCTCTCTCTCTCTCTCTCTCTCTCTCTCTCTCTCTCTCTCTCTCTCTCTCTCTCTCTCTCTTCTCTCTCTCTCTCTCTCTCTCTCTCTCTCTCTCTCTCTCTCTCTCTCTCTCTCTCTCTCTCTCTCTCTCTCTCTCTCTCTCTCTCTCTCTCTCTCTTCTTACTCCTCTTTCGTATCTTGAGAGCTTTCCGTGTTTGCTCTTCTCTCTATTATCATTTTCTTCTATTTTATCTCTGTATTTCAAACCGTTTATCTTGTCTATATCTATTTTTAGCTAATGTTTCACTTTCTCCTTCCTTCCTTCCTTCCTTCCTGTCTTTTTTCTTTCATCCCAAGGTCTATTACTGTCTATTCTTACCTTTCCCCCTTCTTTCTTTTGTTTAGAATTCTCTTACTCTCTATTCTTATCTTCAGTTCTTCTTTAACCTCTTTTTCTATGTCTCAAGGTCTCTTACTTACGTGTGCCTATTCTTACCTTCCTTCCCATTTCCTTCTTCTTTCTTTTGTCACTTCATTCTTCCATTTCTTACTACATATATCTTTCCTCCACTTCACTTCCTTCACTTTCATTCTTCTTTCCCTCCTTCACTCATATTTACCTTCTTCCATTTCTCTCTCTCTCTCTCTCCCTCGGTTTTGCTCAGTTTTCATCAGTCATTTTTTTAATCATTCACTATATTTTCTTTCGTCCTTCACTTCTCTCCCACTTCTCCTCTTCGTTCGCCTGCCTCCCTCCTTCCCTCTTCCTTCCCCTGCCTCCCTCCCTCCCTCTTCCTCGTTCCCTCCTCCTCACAGCTTCATGAATATGGATGTTCAGAGCTCAACTTGCTCAAGCATCTCACGGTATCAACGCGGCTCTAATATTTCTTTTTCTACCTCCTCCGCGTATTTTTTTTTCTCCTCCTCCTCTTCTGTTTGACTCATTACCCAGCGAGTGAGTCCTTCCGTTTGTGAGTGAGTGAGTGAGTGAGTGAGTGAGTTAGTGAGTCAGTTTTCTCTGTTCTTTATCTTGTTTTGTGTTCTTTAATTATTGTTTGAGTTCTTTTGTTTCGCTTATTGTGTGTCTCTCTCTCTCTCTCTCTCTCTCTCTCTCTCTCTCTCTCTCTCTCTCTCTCTCTCTCTCTCTCTCTCTCTCTCTCTTCTACCATTAATTCATTCACCCAGTTCGTTATTTAGGGAATGAGTAAATGAATAAGAAAGTAAAAGTAGCTATCTCTCAATTCCCCTTTCTATTCCCTTTCAAGTCAGTTCAAGTCAGTTGGGTTGCGGGTTCCTCACACACACACACACACACACACACACACACACACACACACACACACACACACACACACACACACACACACACACACACACCCTGGCACGCGTTCTTTTGACTCCCCTTTGTACGCTAATCCCGTGGTAGTGTGTTACTTTAACCATTCAAGTATTATGGAGGTAAGTGTTCCCATTCATCCCTCCATCCCTACCTACCTGATGCTCCTTCCCTTCCCTTCCCTTCCCTTCCCTTCCTTCCCTTCCCTTCCCTTCCCTTCCCTTCCCTTCCCTTCTCTTCCCTTTCCCCTGATGCCCCTTCCTTCCCTCCACACCCTCCTTCTCCTTTTTTTTTTCTCCTGTTGGTTTCCCTTTTTCCTTTTTCTCTTTTGCATTTTTTGAGTAATTGAATATTTTCTTTTTATATCTATTTTATTCTCGTTCTCTTTCTTTTCTCATGTTATTTTTTTTTTATCTCTCTATCTCTATTTCTTTCTATCTATTCTCTCTCTCTCTCTCTCTCTCTCTCTCTCTCTCTCTCTCTCTCTCTCTCTCTCTCTCTCTCTCTCTCTCTCTCTCTCTCTCTCTCTCTCTCTCTCTCTCTCTCACCGCTACATCCTCCACATCACTTACCTTTTTCCTCATTGCCTCTTGGGTTCTCCTCTTGACATTCTCTCTCCCAACTCTTTTCCTTCCTCAGAACACGTAACTCACTTCCTCTTGATTTGATTGCATATATATTTTTCCTGTTTACCTTCGAGCCTTTTTGTGTGTCTGTCTGTGTGTGTGTGTGTGTGTGTGTGTGTGTGTGTGTGTGTGTGTGTGTGTTTGTGTGTGTGTGTGTGTGTGTGTGTCTATAATGGGGTTTGACGCTCACTTTTTTCTCTGTTTTGAACGTATAATGCGTCTTGATTTTTACGTGCATGACGGACAACATGGAGGAGGAGGAGGAAGAGGGGGAGGAGGAGGAGGAGGAGGAGGAGGAGGAGGAGGAGGAGGAGGAGGAGGAGAGGAGGAGGAGGAGGAGGAGGAGGAGGAGGAGGAGGAAGAAGATAAAGATTTGAACACAGAGTTAGTAATAGTGGCTGAATATTTTTTGTATTATTAGTTGTGGATAGTAATAGTGTTAGTATCGATAGTGGTTAGTGGTGGTGGTAGTAGTAAAGAAGAAGAAGAGGAGAGGAGGAGGAGGGAGGAGGAGGAGGAGGAGGAGCTTCTCTTTGGCTTCATGCTGACGATGGCCACACTCCTCCCTCTTCTCTCCTCCCTCCCTCCCTTTCTCCCTCCTTTCCCCTCTGTCTCTCTCATCCTCTTTTCCTCTCCTTCTCTCCACTCCCTGGTGCACTCAACTCTTCCCTCCCTTACCGTTCCCTCTCCCTGTACTTGTCTGTAACATGTATACACACACACACACACACACACACACACACACACACACACACACACACACACACACACACACACACACACACACACACCAGTAGCCACAAAGGCCAAGCTATTTCTCCTCTCAATGGTAGACACATAAGCTATTCTCCCTCATCCTACGTAACTAATTACTCTATAGTACTTTTAAATCCCGGTAGGAATTAATTACAGGTGAAAGAAATTTTTGAAACGATAAAAAAAATGATGGTACGAAAAATTGAAGTTTGTAGAGTAGCAAAGTAATTTATTTTGTGAAGTATATGGAAAGTATTCTTATCATACTAAACAAGAAGGAAAAAAAAACATGTTATTTAATATATTTGCCAACGTAAGAAAGTAATTTTATATGAAGTCAATTTTGCTCAGTTTTTTCCTCTCACAATTGCGCGGGAGAGAAAAAAAAGTTCTTGAGCGAAATATTAATAACTCCTCGTTTTTCCGCTATTCGCTCGAGCTGACACAATGAGATGCTTCAATATGGAGATTTTCCCCTCCTCTCCAAAAGCTTATTGATCAGGTGGCAGACAGCATTGTGATGTGGCTTTTATGTGTGGCTCACCTTGGCAGCTTGACGGTGTTGCTGGTTTGTTATCCCTCTAAGGAAGCCACACTCTGCCGCCTCCGGATTATCACTACCTCTGTAACGCCAAGTCCACGCCATCGATGCAGGTATTAACTTATTTCCAGACCAGCAAATGCGTGTATTTATTTGTGGCTTATTGGTGATGTGACGTTGACAGCACTTGTTGGATTCGATTTTTTTTTTAATTATTATTTATTTTTGTATGAAGATGGCTTTGGTTTTAATATTCATGATTTTCTGAACTGGTGTTTTAGTTATGTATTGACTTTTTTGTTGTTTTGTTTTGTTTGTAGTGAGTTTCGTCGTTATGTATATTTTTTACACGTGTTTAAATAATTCTTTGGGTTTTATGTTATGCTTTTTTTTTTATTGTGTGTGTATATAAATCGTTTTAGTTTCATGTTGAAGTTTTCTTTAAAGTTATGTTAGTTTTAAGATTTTTTTTATTTCTCTCTTACTCGGACGGTTTTTCGTACTTGCATATATATTTCCACAAGTTTAAATCATTCTTCGGTTTTCACGTAACTTTGGAACGATGGAAAGAAGTGCAAGAAACAAATATTCAGGACATTTCCTCCTCTTTTCCCTCTTAGCAGTGTAGGGTGAGAGCACTGGGAGGTGTGGTGAGCCATGGGTCGGCAGGATGAGGGGCGTGCTGCTCTCACCCTCACACGCACCCTCACACACTCTCATCTCACTCTCAGCACACAGCTTGATCATCACCGCCGCCGTCACAGTGCAGGGAGGGGGAGGGGAGGCGGGTGTCCATCGTCGTGTGTGTGTGTGTGTGTGTGTGTGTGTGTGTGTGTGTGTGTGTGTTTAGGACAGGTGTAAGCTTAGGGTGGCCTGGTGGTGGTGGTGGTGTCGGGAAGGGCAGGGGGCGGCGGGCGGCGGGCGGCGGGCGGCGGGCGTCGGGTGGCTCATAACTAGGGATGAGCCACACAGCGTCGCCCTCGGCTGTTGGCTCCGCGGATTTCGCGCCAGAGTTTATCGACTCGTATTTGAAGGTTCCAAGTTTGCAGATTTTTTGTTTGTTTGCTTTCTGCAACATGTAACATATAATTCATGTTTTAGGAGGTAAATATTGCATCTTGAAGCAAGTTCTCAGCGGGTAAAGAAATAATTAATTAGGACGTGTGTGTGTAATATCTATCTTTCTATCTATTTATCATTTTATCTATATCTATCTACCTATCTACCTACCTGTCTCTCCCTTAACACTCAGCAGGTGTCGGAGTGCAAGTGTTCACGCAACTCCTACCTTCAGGAGGGAGCGTCGCCCCCTCGCCGCGTTTTGCTATTTAAGGAATTTGAAGCGTGGATGAAATTCGTCCGCGGCGCTGGCGAGTATCCACGGCTGAGGGAACGTCAAGTCCTCTGAGGGCTGAGTGGGAGCGAGATGATATGAGGCTTTAATTTCTCTCTATAGCGAGGTGCACCACAGCCCCGCAGCGTGTAGCGGTGCGGCGGCGGCGCGGCGGTGGCGGAGACTACTGTGAGTGGCGGCGGTGGGACGGTGATGGTGGCGGCGGAGGTGGTGACGGTCGTGGTGGTGTTAAGGGCAGGGCAGCTTTGGTGAGGCAGTGTTAAGGAGCAACACCGCTTTAATCCCTGGCGGTGTTGAGGGAATCACCGCTTTAGTGGGTCCGCTGGTGCCTGGTGTTCCCTGCAGCGGCCGCCCACCGCTGCCCGGGTCGCCCTGTACCACCTTCCTCGCCCTGCCGTATAAACATTTTCCAGCAGTGCGTGTATACAAGAGCCACGTAACGCTACCTCCTGGATTTTACGGAAGCGTGCACTTACTCATCCCACCTCAACCCTTCCCTTCCACCCCTCCACGCCCGCCCTCCCATCCCATCCTGCTCCTCTCCCTTTCGTACCCTCGTCCCCCGCCCCACACCGCCCCGGAGTCGGCCCCGCCAGGTACTCGGGGTCTTGTTACCATCCGCTTTGATGACGCACTTACCTGAGCCGCCAGCTTCGTCAGGTGTCCCGAGCAAGGAAGTGTAAAATCTAAGTCTAGAAAATGTTGCGTTGCCGCCTTACCTTTCATCCTCTTCCCTCCTTGGCTCTCTATCTGTCCCAATCACCACCGCCATGTCCTCCCCCACCCCCTACCCCCACTCTCTCTCTCTCTCTCTCTCTCTCTCTCTCTCTCTCTCTCTCTCTCTCTCTCTCTCTCTCTCTCTCTCTCTCTCTCTCTCTCTCTTTCGTACCTTCCGGCCCTCTCTTGTAGTGGTTTTTGAGCCTCTTCGTATCAGTGTGTGGATTGTGCTCCTCTTCACCTCTCACTTCGGCTTCGTTATTCTGGTTGTAACATTTTTGTGGCCGACAAGATGCTCCTATTATTATTGTTTTTATAATTGTTATCATCGTCATTATTATTAACATCTCATTCTCTTCTTTGCAGACTCGCCTTCCTTCCCTGCTTCTCCTCGTATCACACAAGAAGTAAGTGGGTGTAGGAGGTAGCAGCCTTATCCTTCCCGCCTCCCCTCACAGCTGGAAGGTAAGGAGTCCACACGTAACCATCACCTTCTTGACTTTCATGTTCCTTTCACTTAATACTACCAGGCGCTGTTTTCTTTTCTATGTCCAAGAAGACTTAAACTTGTGTCTATTTTTTTTCTCTTCTTATAGGATGAACGCGAAGATTGACTTAATTACTTCAGCTTTGATTAGAATTAAATAAGTCTGTCGCGTTCATCCTGAGAAAACAAAAAGTATAAGAAGTTAGCATTGCGCACAAAAGAGTAAAATAGTATTCAAGATTAAGCTTAGAATCCCATTACAAAACATCGTTAAATTCAATAGAAACAGATTCACGAGGTGTTCAAAACCTTTATTAGTATTCCTTTTTTTGGGTTTATTTCGCTTCTCATTATAAATTTGAAAGTGTTCCTTCCGTCTTGAAACATTTGTAAGATTAACACACTTATAAATGAAGGTTCCGTGGAAAAGAAAGAATCTATACCTACAGTTGCTTTCAAAGAGTAACGTAAAATATACAATGAAAAAAATTATCCTATATCAACATTACTGAAGAAGAAGAAGAAGAAGAAGGAGAAAAAGAAGAAGAAGAGGCAGTAAGGTAGACTAATTAGGAGCTCCTCAGGTGAAAAGGGACGAGAGGTGTATTCTAGGTGTCTTTTAATTAATAGGACGGCAGGTGTGTGTTTCAGGTGTGTGTCTCAAATGAGTAAGGGCGACAGGTGTGTTTAGCTCGATGAATAGGAACAGTAAGTAAGTGTCAGGTGTCTTTTAGGGGAACAGGTGTGTGTCAGGTATGCGTGAGGTGAATACAGGTGACAGGTGTGGTCTCTATCATCTTTCCTCGCGTTCCTGTGTGTGTGGTGTGAAACTGAGGACGGTGGTAATGTTAGTGGTGGTGGTGGTGGTGGTGGTGTTGAGAGACAGCCCATTCCCCGCCCACCCACCTTCCCGCCCACCCACCTTCCCGCCCACCACCTTGTATGTTGTAGCGATGTAACACTGTATTACTGTATCCCTTTAGCGACCATAGTAAGGGAAGCAGCGATGTAGTAATAGAAATAGCGGTGAGAGAGAGAGAGAGAGAGAGAGAGAGAGAGAGAGAGAGAGAGAGAGAGAGAGAGAGAGAGAGAGAGAGAGAGAGAGAGAGAGAGAGAGAAGGGTCTTGTAGGTATAAATCTTAAGGAAAATGTTAATCGTCTCAGGCTTGAAATTCCAATATTTTTTCACAATGGCCTCACATTCAAGAAGTTTTGGGTCGATGAACACAACTCTCACACAAGAGCGAGGACTCTCAGCCAGTCAGAATGCAAGAGAGCCGGAGCCGACGCAGAAGTCCAGCGTTCATTGGTTGGCCTAACAGAAGCCTGGTTTCAACTGGTGGGTAGAAGGTAGGAGATAATCTAGCACCATTTGAAATCAGTGCCTCTATAGGTCATCGTCTTCGTCATCGTCTTCGTCATCGTCGCCTTCAGGAGGACCTCGAGACTACTAAAAAAGGACCACTTCACTAAAAACGGAAAAGTGACCTGCATATACAACTCAAGGACACCTGTTTCACCTGTTTCACCTAAGTTAATCACCTCACCTGCCTCACCTCAAACAGCACACCTCACCTTCTACACCTGTCCCTAGTATTATTGGTTTAATTTCTTCTGTGATAAATTTATAAAACTTTCTTTCTCCTCCGTCTCTTCCTCGTCCGTCCTTAAAATGTACGAAACTTTTCTTCTCCTCCGCTGAATTTACAAAACTCTATTTCTTCTCCTCCTCCTCCTCCTCCTTCGCTAGTCGCCAACACGCTGACGGGGAGGTAATGGCGCTGAGAGTTTCAGAAATCATCTTGTCTGCAAATAGAGCGAGCGAGATCCAAGAATACCCGCCACGTCCTCCTTCCAGTCCGCGATGATGCCTCAGCACTCACGTTTTTCATATGAGGAACAAGAATGGCAAGGAATAAGTCGAAATTCTGACCACACTCACCGTCTCATGTCCATCCTTTAAGCCTCGTTCTTAATGCTCTCCCCCTCCACATCAGCATTAAAAAGTCCCTAGTTTCCTTTTTTTAAACTTATTCTTTACGTGAATTAGTCCTAACGGCTTCTAATTTTAGTGGGGGAAATATTCTGAAGTAAATGGTGTATTCTTGGCTTAGTTCCAAGGTATGTGTTTCTCCGATGCCTTTGATGGACTCAGTAAGAAGGAGAAGGTCTGAAGTTACACCTTTAATTCCTTATGTAGCTAATTATACAGGTGTCTTAATGAAAAACAGAAGAACAGAACAAGAATAAGATCAAGAAGAACAAGAACAGAAAGGAGAGAGAGAAATTATAGAAAATAGAGCAAATACAAACAATGGAAAAATATGGATACAAAAACGTGAAAACGGTGCTACTTTGGCTTGTTATCTACGTGTCATGAATCTACTTTAGTATGGGATCTACACTTAATAATGCGATCTACGTGTTATGAATCTACTTTGTTTGTGAAGAAAGGGTGAGTGAAACTGAAGGTCCTACGAGGAGAGGAAGGTCAGTAGTAAGATGGAAGGAAAGGAGGACACTATTCCATACATTTTTGACGTAAACTTCATACTTTTCGAGTTATTCAAAATATCATGATTTCAGCGAAAACGTCAAATGGGTGGCAAACGTTAGTTAGGTTATGTTAATGTTTCAACACCACTCATGAAACTTGGTACCAAGGGGTTCTCGGGCATGCTGATCACGAATCTGGAATTAGTTTTGTCCTTACTATAATATTTGGATTTTCCATTTTGTGGCCCGTAAATTCCACCAGAATTGAGGTCGAAAAAGGTTTTCCCATTTTACTACGTAAATATTAGTCTTAAAGGAAAATTGTATAGAAGTAAAGTTATGGAGTTTGGTTATGTATATCTCATAAAGTCATCGTCTTTTCAATAACTCAAATACCTATGAAGAAAATAAAAATTTTATAAAAGAAATGAATACATAATACTTTACACTCCTACACCTATAATTAAATTCCAATTGAGTTCTAGTATAGCTCAATAGAACGAACGTCTCTTGCTCTTTCTTTTATATTCTATATGTCTTTTACGTAAACCCCATACATTTTGAGTTATTTCAAAATATGTGATTTATCTAAAAAAATTCTAAGGGTGTACCCTACAAAATTTCATGAAAATTTCCACACCTCCGAATCTCATGAAAATTGGTACAATAAGGTTTTAGATTATGCTGAACACGAATCTGGCCTTATTTTCCTGATTACTATAATATCAAACTGTATTTCACCATAGCTTGCCTAGAAAAAAATGCATAATACTTTACACTCCTACATCTATTATTACATTCCAATTCAATTTCATTATAACTCAATAGAACGAACATCTACTTTGGTATGCGATCTAGAGGTTAGGTTAGGTTAGGTTAGACTAACCCAACTATTTCAATTATATTTTCTTTGTTATATATATGTTATAATAAGTTATACTATGTAGATATCATTCCAAAATAAAACTTGTGCGATGTAGATACTTTTTCCTTGTAGATAACAAGCCAAAGTAGCACCCGTGAAAACTATAGAGTAGATAATAAAAAAACAAAACACATTAGACATAATAAATAGATCACCCAAGAAAAAAAAACCGAAGAACCAATAAAAAAAGAAAACCGAAAAATACAATACAGAGAGGAAAAAAATATTACGAAAAAAAAAGTGAGTTATTAGTTGGCTTTAAGAGAATCACATTTAGACTTGTGTGTGAGAGATACCCGTCTAGGACCCCTCCACCGCGCTAATCTCTGGTGTCCCCCTGGTGCTCTGAGACCCTTGAAGCCATGCAGTCTTCGGCCTTCCCGCTACAATAATGCTGGTCCCCGCGTTATCATCTCCATCTTCTCTCCTCTCCTTCTCTCTGTCTTCTTTTTAAGCCTCCTCATGCCTCATCAGTCCTTCTCCTCTTCTTCTTCTTCTTCCTCCTCCTCTTCCTCCTCAGCTTTCGTGTCCTTCTTTAATTCTTTTTCCTTCTCCTTTTCATCTTTCGTCGCCTTTTCTTCTTTATCCTCCTCCTCCTCTTCCTCGTTCTTCTCCTTCACCTCATCTGCCACGTCGTCGTCCTTCCTCTGATTCAGGTGCTCTTCTCACCTCTTCTTCCTTTTTTACTTTTTTTCCCGGTCTTCCACACCTTCACCGTCGTCCTCCTCCTCCTCCTCCTCCTCCTCCTCCTCCTCCTCCTCCTCCTCCTCCTCCTCCTCCTCCTCCTCCTCCTCCTCCTCCTCCTCAGTCTCTTCAGCAGGTTCTCTCCTCGAGCGGCATTGTTACCTGCTATCAATAACCACTGTACCATATTCTAGGTATCTGCCGAGACATCTCACTCCCTCTCACTCCCTCTCACTCTCTCTCACTCCCCACCAGTAGCTCCTTTGTCTCGCCTCTCACTAGTCCCGCACCCTCACCGCCACACCTCCACCATTTGTTGCCTTGCCCGCCATCTTCTCTCTCCCTCTCTCTCTCTCCCTCTCCCTCTCACTCTCTCTTCGCCCTCTGTCCATATGGTAGTGGTGGTGGTGGTGGTGGTAGTTGAAAGAGTAAATCACGTGGTTATGTTAATTAATGTATTTAAGTTAATGGAGTAATTGATGTATTTTTGTCAAGGTGTAATTAGACAGGTGATGAATTATGATTGTTTATTTATTTTGTTGTTATTGTTTGTTGTTTATTTGCTTGTTTTAGATCCTGGTTTTTTTTTTTTTTTTTTTTTTTTTAAGGGGTGATCGATTTTTTTTCTTCTCTTACGTAAGTTATCGATCTGTTTTAAGTCTTGCTATTACGTCATTGGTGTTAATTAGTGTGAGTGTGTGTGTGTGTGTGTGTGTGTGTGTGTGTGTGTGTGTGTGTGTGTGTGTGTGTGTGTGTGTGTGTGTGTGTGTGTGTTTCATTTTTGTAACTCCTTTTTCTTATTTTCTTTTCATTATTTTTATTTTTTTCTATTATTTCTTTCCATTTTACTTTCCTCTGTTATTCATTAATTTTTCTTTTTATTCTATTACTACGAATTTTGTTGAAGTTTTTTTCTTCTTATTCTTCTCATAAATACTTCGTGTTAAAACTTTTTTTTAATCATTTTATATTTTACTCTTACGAATCTCCTTTTTGATTTGATTGGGAAAACTTTCTTCCACTAATCTAATTCACATAGTTCTCTCTCTCTCTCTCTCTCTCTCTCTCTCTCTCTCTCTCTCTCTCTCTCTCTCTCTCTCTCTCTCTCTCTCTCTCTCTCTCTCTCTCTCTCTCTCTCTCTCTCTCTCTCTCTCTCTCTCTCTCTCTCTCAATATATATGTAATTTCCGTTTGATTTACGCTTTTAGATTTTATTTATTGTATAATTTAAGAACTTTACATAATATCAAAAATACACTTTTATTTCTTTATAATTATCAGGAAAATTAACCACAAAAGAAAAATACTCAGAGAGAGGAAATATTTAACGTTATTCCATTGTTTCTTTTTTCCTTTTAATTTCTTTTCCTTTCACTTTTTAGTCTTTATCTTTATTTTGTTTGAGCTTCCGTTTCATTTAGTTCCGTTTTCTTTTGTGGAGGATTCGAACCCATGTCCTCTTCTCTTTTTCTCTCTCATTCGCAGCGACACTTCAGCCAGCCGAGCCATAGATCCAATAGTTACGAGTTGTATTGTCTCAGAGTGTTTTGAGATTGATGCTGATCTCTCTCTCTCTCTCTCTCTCTCTCTCTCTCTCTCTCTCTCTCTCTCTCTCTCTCTCTCTCTCTCTCTCTCTCTCTCTCTCTCTCTCTCTCTCTCTCTCTCTCTCTCTCTCTCTCTCTCTCTCTCTCTCTCTCTCTCTCTCTCTCTCTCCTCTCT
>JAXIVD010005320.1:0-5000 GCA_036785275.1 Cancer borealis
GGAGAGGAGGAGGAGGAGGAGGAGGAGGAGGAGGAGGAGGAATAAATGGAAAAATAAAATAGAGAAAAAATTATCACCAAAAATTTGCAAATTCATACACACAAATATTCCGAGAAAAAGATATTATGTAACTTATTCAGGATATATATTTTATCCTTTTTTTTACTCCTCTCTCTCTCTCTCTCTCTCCTCTCTCTCTCTCTCTCTCTTACTTTCTCTATCTCTTTCTCGCCTTCCCTACCTACACGTCTGTATGTCTGCCTGTCTGTCTGTCTGTCTTGCCCTTAGCTTCATATTTGCCCCAGTATAAACTAATGACCTTGATACACACACACACACACACACACAC
Organism: Cancer borealis; assembly: GCA_036785275.1. Classification (NCBI taxonomy): domain Eukaryota; kingdom Metazoa; phylum Arthropoda; class Malacostraca; order Decapoda; family Cancridae; genus Cancer; species Cancer borealis. The sequence goes on from JAXIVD010005320.1 coordinate 350, forward strand.
ACACACACACACACACACACACACACACACACACACACACACACACACACACAGTGAAAGCATACTGAAGATGATTGAAAAGTGGAATGAGACTTTAACTATTGATAGGAAGGTGTTTGGTATGGAACGTATGGAAAACTAGTGCTGTGAATGGACGATTGATTTTGAAAGACATGGAGTGATAAGTCGTACGAAGAGTGGGTTGGACGCCTCTTAAGGATACGTGTAGGTGGTGGTAGTGGTGGTGGGGGTGGTGGTGGTGGTAGTGGTGGTGGGGTGTGGTGGTAGTAGTGGTGGTGGTAGTAGTGGTGGTGGTGGTGGTGGTGGGGAAAGGTTTGAATACAAGGACGAAGGTTCATTAAGCTGGTCCTCTGTGCTGGGCTTAATGCTCATCTGCTTCTCTGCCGCCATCACCTTACGCTGTTATTCATGTTAGTGGTGGTGGTGGTAGTGGTGGTAGTGGTAGTGGTGGTGGTAATGTAACTGGAAGTAGCCTAAACATTAAAGGAAAAAAAAATATATATGAAAAAGCTCTGACTTCTTAACTATATTCCATGAGAGAGAAATATAAACAAGAAATAACAAAGGATGTCTAGTGTAAAAATATGGCAAGAAAACAAGTATTAAAGAAGAGGGAAAAATAGGAGGAGGAGTATGAAGTACAAAGGCGTACAAAGGAAGGACAAACAGCATCCTACTGGACTGTGTGTGTGTGTGTGTGTGTGTGTGTGTGTGTGTGTGTGTGTGTGTGTCGATTAAAAAGGTAATGCTTTGATCCTTGTACCATCATCATCATCATCATCAGTCCTAATTGGTATAACATTTACTATTTATATTATTAGTATTCATAATATATACACTAAGCTAATGTTGAGTAGAGTTCCAAGCATTTTTTCAAGTATCTGTGACGGAAATGGATTTTCGATTTTGTGGGCCGAAAATTTCTACCAAAATTGAGGTCGAACAGGTTTTTGCCATTTTACTACGTAAATATTAGTCTTACGGCAAAATTGTTTATATATAAATGTATGGAGTTTGACATCCTCTATCTTATGGTGTCATCACCTTTTCAATAACTATTATAGATTCGGAGAAATTGTAACCATTGTAAAAAATAACATGTGAATTTTATTTCCATTCTTACAACTAAATTTCCGTTTCAATTCCAGTTCGATATAGCTCAAAATAACGGGCGTCACCTGTTCTTTCTTTTTTATCTAAACTATTTTTACGTAAACCTAATATTTTTCGAATTATTAAAAAAATATATAATTTCCGAAAAAATTCTAAGGTGTCACCCTTGCAAATCTCGTAAAAAATTTGACACCTTCGAATCTCATGAAAATTGGTACATAGGCGTTATCAGGCATGACGAACACGAATCTGGACTCGGTTTTATGATTACTCTAATATCAAACCCTATGTCACCTTTGCTTGCCTAATAAAACCAATTAAAATAACCATTATTTGATTGTTATGAGAGAGAGATGGAAACAAGAAATAACAAAGGATGTTTAGTTTTAAAATATGGCAAGAAAACAAGTATTAAAATAGACCGAAAAATAGGAAGAGGAGGAGGAGGAGGACGAGGCAGGAAGAGGAAGTGGACGACGACAACTGGAGAAGGAGGAAGAGGAGGAGGAGTAGGAGGATGTAATGGTGATATTGTCTTTGTTGTGAGGTACAGGAGAGCGTCAAGCTAATATATATTTCATTTCCCAACAGAGGGCAGAGAGAGAGAGAGAGAGAGAGAGAGAGAGAGAGAGTGAGAGAGTGAGTTAGAGAGAGAGTTAGAGAGTTGATTAATTTCTGTGTATGCCACCCTTAGTTCCGTTGTGATGGGCGGTCAGTGACATGCCTCCAACACACTATGATAACAGGACAGACTCAACAAAGTGATGCGCCAATAACAAAAGGTTTATGAGAACATTTGCATCCCACTGAGATATGGACCTGCAAATGCAACCCCCAAACCTGTCCTCTTGATACCTTTGTTGAAGGGAAATGGAAACGTAAACTCTAGGAAATGTTTGTGTTCCATATGGTTTTTATTTATATTATGCTCACTAGTTTGTTCTTCTTCTTTTCTTTTTCTCGTGTTTTGCAAATCGTACACTTGTATAACAGTTAGGTTGTATAATTTTCATATACTTGTCATTTGTGTCAGTTACAGATTATAATATATTCAACAGTGGTCTCGTAGCCTGTCTCCCCTTGGCCTTACTTGCATCCCCTTAAGTCGATGTTGCAGCTTAGAGTAATGTTAGTAATATACAATACCAACACAACGCCGAGCTTACTGTGTCGCTCTTCGCTTCAAGGATGCAAGACAAATTGACTTACATGTCCTTCAAAGGTTATAGTAATGTTAATAATATAATATTAGTGGTTTATTTAATGTTAATAGTCACGTACAGATGAAAAGGAAACCAGAGAAGGTGTAGGTAAAGTCTCCTTCCTTGATCGTGGCGAGAAAATTTGTATTATCTCTTACATTTATTTAAACCTCTGGCCTTGGGTATCAGAAAGAATATCTGCGTGTTAGTATTCGTAGTATAATTGTTTTTTCACTCTACTGTCATTTGTGTTGGTGTCACTTTACATTAGATTAGTGTTCGTGGTGGCGTAAAGATGAATACATTGATTTCGTGCACAGTTATGGTCTTGACAAGCATATCCCTTCCCCTAAAGTCCTGCAGAGAACGTGTGTCTGTGCCGCTTTATAATTACATCAGATACACACTTGCAGACGTTCACCAGTCCTTCCCTGGAGCTAGTTAGGGTGGAAGGAGCTTCCGCCTCTTTGATATCCGTCTTGCTTATTCTGGTGTGAGTGTATTTCCGAACCTCAAATTAGTTGGGACGATGAACCGCAGAGGAAGGGATATTGATCACTTCTAGACCAATGTAGACGCTGAGCTATTGAAAAAAAGCTCTTGTTTTCAGAAATCATATTAAAGGTTACAGCATCTAGGGAAGCGACTCCTGAGTAGATATTTATAACAACGTTACTGAACACTGCGCTGGAAGTCTGGAACAGTGTATTGCGAGGCAGGAGTGAAGGTCTTGGATGGAAGGTGAGTTGAGGCTCGGTCATCACTCCCACAATTGTAATGGGTTTAGTGCAGACAAGGGTGAGTCTCGTGGCCTCGCCTTGTTCTGTGTCTCGTTGATTTGTGTTATGATATGTGAGGCCAGACAGGTGCAGGCCAGGACCTTCGACAATAGTGTAAATAATGTTTGTTTTATGTATATCTACAATCATTTTATAATTATGATAGTCATAAGAATATCTAACGAAAATTTGCTTTGAATCGGCTGAAAGAAGCTCTAAATGTGTGTAGGATAAGAGAGGATATACAAATATATTTATGCAAGTGCATATATGTTTATTATTGCACTATATTAATCAGGCCAAGTGTTCCCTTTGTAGTGCAGTGTCTTGTCTTCGTCTCAACACGGTTCATAATCAGTTCGGAATTGTCGTAATCACTTCACATCGAGGCGAGAGTGAGGCAAACATTATCCATCACCTTTTGTGAGCATCTGAAGCCGTCTTAAAATAAACGCCATAAAAAATGAAGGAGAGGAACAAGCCAAGAACGTTGTGTTATATATAGTATATCCCAAGTTTAAAGATTTATAATGCTTCGTGAAAGAAATATTTTGAATTTATCATCAGAAACACAACTTTGTATCCTGCCAAGCAAACATCCGTCAACCCGAAATAGCACCACCACCAACGCTGAGACTCACTGGAACATCACCTTTGAGAGAAGAGCTAAAACTTTAAAATGAAAAAAATGTGACCACTCCAGCAGACTACCACCGCTTCCCCTAATAGAGTTCAAGCGTCGAACACGAGCTGGGGTGTCAAGGGTATAGAGAAAAAACTAACCAAACCAGGATGATATATCTTTTACCGACACACCAGATGCTGCCTTCCCATCGGTGCTGCTGCTGTGGGTTCAGTACTCAGTTAAAACTACGCTCAATAACTATCCTATCCATGAATCAAATAGTAGAACAAAACAAAACTCTTATATACATGACTAACGACAAGTATGCAAGCGAGCTAGAATTGCGTCGAGGTTCCATGCAAGTGAAAAATTACATGAGGTTATCAGAATCAGGTTTTTTGGGGGAAGGACATACTGTACCTGACTCCACGGCGGCAGAAGGCAACAAACCACTTAACTGAGGCTCATAGACTTAAGCCCAGCCAGAGGGTCGACCGATATCCCTGAGTAATAAGGACGAGGGTTGAGTGTGCTTTGGCCTCCACTCTTTCCTTGGTGTATAGAGGGATGTTTGTGTGTTTGTTCCTGACTATGAATAATTGGGAAGTTGTCATTGTCTCTTATGCAATACGATACTCGCTAAGATTAATAACACGTGTATATATGTAGTAGTAGTAGGAGGAGGAGGAATAGTCTTACAATCATCACTTATTTTTATCATTATTATCTTTGTCATTATCTATGTTTCTTGGTTGTATTTGTTGTACTGTTATTGTTAGTCTCACTCGTGCTTACTTATCACAGAATCTCCCTCTCCCCTCATACGATCTCTCCCCTTCTGAGTTATATTTATCGAATTTCTGTATTAATTTCAGTTTGGGTATGGCTCTCCCCTGCTAGACTGTATATAT
>JAXIVD010005320.1:10000-29918 GCA_036785275.1 Cancer borealis
TGCAACCAACAAAGACGACTCGAGTGAACCTGACTGTTGTTGGTATGTACTGTGTGTGGGTGTGTGTGTGTGTGTGTGTGTGTGTGGGTGTGGGTGGGTGTGTGGAGGGGGGAAGTTCGCTTTCCTCTTTATTTTTGTTTTGTTTTGTTTTTCTAGCTAACATTTATCTTGTCTTTTTCTTTTTTCTTTGTTTTTTTTTTTTCTTTTGTGTATGTGTTGTACTTCTTTATCTGTTCCTTTATTGTGTGTCTCGCTGTCCATATATTACTTTCTTTCTTTCTTTCTTTCTTTCTTTCTTTCTTTCTTTCTTTCTTTCTTTCTTTCTTTTTTTTCGTTTATATTTTTCTTTCTTTCTTTTCTTTCTTTTATTCATTTTTTGTCGTTACCTTTTTTCTGGTCCTTGTTTTATTCATGTTTCTCAGCTTATCTATGCATGTTTTTTCATATTTGTTTTGACAGCTGATACCTTGTCTGTTTGTATGTGTGTGTGTGTGTGTTTGTGTTTGTGTCTGTCAATCTATCTATTTGTCTATCTGTTTGCATATCTATCTATCTCCCTGTCTATCTACCTAATATTTTCTTCCCTTTACCTTCCCTTAATCCTCCCTTAACCCATTTTTTCCTCCCTTGCTCCTAACCTTACTTTCTCTTTTCCTACCTGACCTTCCCTTTGCCATCTCCCCTTCACCCTTTCTAACCCCCTTTACTTACACGTACCCTCCCTCCATAACCCTTTGTTCCCCAGCTTCCTTTCCCCTTCCCACCTTTCCCCTGTCTCCTTTATCCCCCTTTTATCCCCCCTGCTCCCCCCCTGCTTCCCCCTGCTTCCCCCTGCTTCTCCCTACTTCCCCCCCTTGCACCAGCTGTGGTACATATCGCCCATCTGCTTGGACAGTGAGTGTAAAGATGGCCAGTCTCATTTACATACTGGGATGGTGTGTGTGTGTGTGTGTGTGTGTGTGTGTGTGTGTGTGTGTGTGTGTGTGTGTGTGTGTGTGTGTGTGTGTGTGTGTTTAGTCTCTACCATGTACAGTTATAGTTTACTAATCTAATGAATTAATAGTTCTAAGGAAACACATACACACACACACACACACACACACACACACACACACACACACACACACACACACACACACACACACACACACACACACACACACACACATAGGATAACCTCTTCAGGCTCCTGTGCTGTCGACTCTAGTAATGAAAGCAGGGACAGAAATGTTCCCCAAAACGATAGCGAGACCGCCAAAGAGGCACTGAAACCCGAAGAGAAAACGAAATTGGAATGAAAACGTTACGAGAGAAAACAAGAAAAGACACAACAAAAACAAGACAAGAAAATGGGAAAATTGAAATAGCTAAGAATAGAAAACGTATAGTGGAAGAGAGAAACCAGAGAGAATGTAACAGAAACGAGGGTGGCTAATATATTATTCTAGTGAGGGATGAAAATTAGGGGAACAGCTGCCGGTCTTGTGCTCGTTCCTATATGATTAAGATTGGTAGCGTCCAGGAGGGAGGAGTAAAAATAAAAGTCTGTTCTTATTAAGGAATATCTGAGTGATGCTACAGATTGGGACGGTGTGATTTATTGAACTGTACGACACTCTGGTTTATTTATTTTTTTATTCTTATATTTGGTGTTTATTTATATTTATTGTAATCCTTATAGTCTCTCTCTCTCTCTCTCATCAACAATAACTTTTTCCCCCTCAGAGCCTCCGGAGAAAGTGGAAATCCAGGTGGAAGGGAAGGAGGCGCCCTTGGTGTCTCCCGCCGGTGGTTCTGTGACGCGAGTGGGGCCTTACCTGGAGGGGGAGGTAATTCAGCTCACCTGCTTCGCCCGGGGAGGTAAGTAGTGGTCCCAACAGTCCTGGATGGGAGACAGCTTTATGAAGGGAGGAAAGGGATTGATCGGTAGGCTTGTGGGACGCGTTAACTTGGGTGGGTAGGTGGGTGGGTGGATGGTTGTAGTATTCATAAGGGAGATGAAAGCGGCTGTAGTGGTATTAGTGCTGGTGGTAGTAGTTACAGTAGTAGTAGTAGTAGTAGTAGTAGTAGTAGTAGTAGTAGTAGTAGTAGTAGTAGTAGTAGTAGTAGTAGTAATAGAAGGAGGATGAGAGAAGTGGCAGTGGCAGTGGTACTTTAAATAATCACTTTATTCATTATGTTATTCTCACCTTCCATCCAGGGTCGCCGCGCCCACAAGTGTCATGGCGCGCCGGTACACGCCTCCTGGACACCGGCATGGAGACAGACATGACAGAACTAGACACCACCACCACCACCACTACCACCACCAGCACCTCCCCTGAGACTGGGACCCTCACTCTCATCCCTGCCAGTAGGATGCAGGAGCCGCCCCTCACGGACCTGCAGGACCCTCATAACATCCTCACCCTAGGGCCTCTCCGCCGCCACCACCTCCACCTGGTGCTGACCTGCGAGGCTTACAACAACAACATCACTTCACCTATTGCACTCGCAGTCGCTATTGACATGAGTTGTGAGTGTCGACTGGTATCCTCTTCCTTATCATTATCCTCTTCCTCCTCCTTCTCATCTTCCTTCTCCTTCTCCTTCTCTTTCTCCTCCTTCTCCTTCACCTGCTGCTCCTCCTCCTCCTCCTCCTCCTCCTCCTCCTCCTCCTTCTATGCAGCTGTTTCCTTGCTAACACTGCCTTGTGAAGGGAAATGGTCCAGTCACCTCCTCTAGAGTTGTTTTTATTTAAGCTGTTTAGTTAAAGTGTCGGGGTGTGAACCGTGGTAATATTTATTTCATCAATATTTATTTAATTTCTATCTATAGATATAAGTAGGTGTGCATGTGAAGACTTACTTGTGTTGAGGTGTTAGTTGTGTTGATTTGAAGTGTCCTGGTGTCCCTAGTGTCCTGGTAACCGTGCACACCCACACCCACACCCTCCCCCGCTTCCTAACCCCTTGGTGACGGTGTGCCGCCTCCCCCCTGCAGTGCCGCCCCTCAGTGTGCGCCTCAGCAGGGTTCCCGAGGCCCCGCTGGTGGCCGGCCGACAGTACATAGCAGAGTGCGAGGTGGTGGGAGCACGCCCGCCCCCCGCCGTCACCTGGAGGATAGGTCAGCAGCCCCCCCTCCCTCAGGCCGAGGTCACGGTCAGTACCAGTCACGGTCAGTACCAGTCAGTCACGGTCAGTACCAGTCATGGTCAATGCCAGTCACGGTCAGTACCAGTCAGTCGCCATCTTAGGTGAGCATTATTATTGGGACGCTAATCACGGGCTCACCTTCAGCTTCAGGAGTCCTAATAACACATTATCTTGACTAACAACTCAATGTTAAGTCAAGCAGCGTCATCTGCATTTGATACAGTCATATAAACCATCAAACCCAACACTTAGTGCATCCAGAGTCCGCTGTGTCATTGCAAGGCAAGTAGGCAGGTAGGCGGGTAAGGTCAGGTCAGTAAATATGTCAAGGTGTGAGTGGTAGCAAAGCCAGGGAGGATGGAAAGTGTGTGGCGACAGACACCTTGGCAGGCCAACGAAGGCTCCTTAATTAAGTTGGTGAGATTGTGTTTGAGATCAGATTATTCCAAGCCTCGAGGCAATCACTCAGCTTGTGATAGTTGGTGCCACCTGCACACACACACACACACACACACACACACACACACACACACACACACACACACACACACACACACACACACACACACACACACACACATACACACAGACACACACACACACACACACACACACGCACACACACACACACACACACACACACACACACACACACACACACACACACACACACACACACACACACACATACACTCTGCTGTCAATACGCATCCACACGACCGTAAACCTGATGTCCAAGACGGCCATAAAATACCTAAACCAATTTCACAATAGATCGAAGTCGACGCCAGAGCCAAGTGACTGAAGAGAGTCTTGCTAACTTTACAGTTCCAGCAGCAACAGCAGCAGCAGCAGCAGCAGACATACAGGTAATAATGATCAATGTCAGTCAGTCACAGCCATCACCACTTTCATACTTGGGGAGAAGCAGCTCGTCAAGGTGTGTGTTGATGAGTGAGTTGCAGTGTTGTTGAAGTCTGGGTCAAAGCCAATCCATCAGCGAGGGTGGCAGTCAATCAGCGGCAGTCAGTGAGGCAGGCAGAGGCAGGGTCGTGGGGCGGCAGGTGGTACGCACACAACACATGATTCAAGACAAAGGTGCGAACTTCTCACTTGAGTATGATGAGTTGTGTGCGGCGCTGAGACCAAAACCAAGAGCAAGACCCAGAGCAAGAGGAAGGCAGAAAGACCACCACGAAAAGAAGAGAAGGTAAAAGAAGAGAACGACGATGAGGAGGAAAAATAACAACTGAAAGATGAAATTAGGATATTTTGTTATGGTCTTGCACTGTTTTTGAATTGGTTTACTTCTACTAGTCATATTTACGAGTCATTTTCACCACTTTTCTCAAAATTCACCTTTTTAAACTCATCTTCAAAATTCATTACCTTGAATTTCGCTTAAAAATCACCTTCAAAGTCATTTTCTTAACGGTTCATCTTAACCAATCACCTTCACCAGTCAGCTCAACCCCAACAAACAAACATACACACAGTTCCGTGACCCAAATCAGACTAAACACAAGCAATAAATGAAAACACAATTAATAAGAATCAAAACCACAAGACATACTACAATACTAACAAACTTTTTTTTCTCCCATCTACCCACTCACCTTCCTTCCTTCCTATCCTTCCTTCCTCCCTTCCCATCTTCCCTTCCTTTCCTCCTCACACAGACGCTGGAGGGAGGCAACATCACTAGAAGTCGCCTCCTGTTCATACCTGGACGGAAAGATGACGGGGCGATCATCACTTGCTCAGCTTACACTGCCTCTCCCAACACCACACTCTCCGCCTCCCACCACCTCGCTGTCCACTGTGAGTCCCCTACAAACCTGGGGAAAAAAGTATGGGTAAAATAGTGGAAGGGAGTGTAGATTTAGGAGGTTATGCCTTAGGGATATGGGAAAAGGGAGCTGGGTAGGGGAGATGTAAGGTAAGTTGAGATGAAGGAAGGAAAGGAAAGGAGTGGAATGGTGGGTTGGGTTGTATTGGTTTTATTGTCGTTGTATAAGTGTATTTGTGTGTGTGGGTGGATGTATTTTTTTTTTAGCTATTTCTATATTTAAAAGAAAATACATACATACATACATACACACAAAAGAAAATATTTATATATGTTATATTTCTTAGTGTGTGTGTTTGTGTGTGTATACGTATATATTTTTAACCATTTCTATGTTTAAATCAATACACACACACACACACACACACACACACACACACACACACACACACACATAAACCTTCAACACTTTTTCTGCCTTTTCAACAGACTTGCCCTCGGCTTGGAGCAGCTTTGGTTCCTCTCTGGACTGGACGAACATCAAGGAAGGTGACGACGTGTACTTTGAGTGTACCATCGACGCTAACCCAACGGTGACGAGGGTGACGTGGAAGCACAACGTAAGGAGGGAAGAGGGGGAGATAAGGAGGGAAGAGAGGGAGATAAGGAGGTTTAAATCAAGGAAGAAGGTTTGGGGATAGTAAAAATGATACGAAGATGTATTATAAAAGAGACAGAGAGGGAGGAAAGGAGACAGATAAGGAGGTTTCAATCAGGAAGAAAGTAAAATTGTAATATGATAGAGACAGATAGATAGACAGACAGTAAGACAGACAGGCAGGCATTGAAAAGGAGGGACAAACAAAGGCAAGGAGTGAGAAAGAGGGGATGTAAGGGAATTAAAAATGACATTGGGAAGTGGTGTGAGGACCGAGAAAGGAGAAGTAAAGAAGAGGAAAAGGTGGAAGGAAGAGGAGGAAAAGATGTCACAAAGAAAAATGTTGAGAGAAGGGTCAGCAAACCTACAAAGAGAGAGAGAGAGAGAGAGAGAGAGAGAGAGAGAGAGATAGGGGGGAGGTGCAGATTCGCTGATAGGACAAGAGGGAGATAGGGAAGGGGAGTGAAAAATAGCTTTACACAGACATAGGATGATTAACCAAAGGGGAGAGAGGACAACAGAAAAAGGAAATTGGAGAGAGAGAGAGAGAGAGAGAGAGAGAGAGAAAAGAATAAGGAAAATTTAATATACAAACTAAGAAAGGACAAAAAGTGGAGATGGAGAATAGAACTGAAGGAGGAGGAGGAGGAGGAGGAGGAGGAATGAAAGCTGAAGGATGTGGAGAGATGAAGGGAGAGGGAGAAGAGAGGAACACAATGAAAAATACAACACATTGACAAATGGAAATAAACGAAAAGAAAAGGAAAAGAGAGAGAGAGAGAGAGAGAGAGAGAGAGAGAGAGTGTTTGTGTGTGTGTGGTAGTGCTCGAAATATTTAATAAGAACAAACAAGGAACAAGCACACACACACACACACGCACACACACACACACACACACACACACACCACAAACACTACACAATACTTTAGACTCCCCTTACACCACCCTCTAACCCCTTTCCTCCTTCATTGCCTTCTACAGGATGCCCCGCTAGCACACAACGTCTCCGCGGGTGTGATAGTAAGCAATCAAAGTCTCGTCCTGCAGAGGGTGGTGAGGGCACAAGCAGGTCGTTATGCTTGCCTCGCTCACAACACTGTCGGAACCTCAGCCTCCAATACCCTCAGACTCGATGTGAAGTGTAAGTATTGCTGTGTGTGTGTGTGTGTGTGTGTGAAAAGAGAGAGAGAGAGAGAGAGAGAGAGAGAGAGAGAGAGAGAGAGAGAGAGAGAGAGAGAGAGAGAGAGAGAGAGAGAGAGTTAATCAGCCAGAAAATCAAGCCTTAAAGCAGGACTTCTAGCTGCTGCTCACGAATTCAGGCAATCTGGGCTCGAGTGACGAACTGGCGGTAGTCACTCTGAAGCCTAGTCACGCACGGGGTCGTTAAAGGAGGAGGAGGAGGAGGAGGAGGAGGAGGAGGACCAGGAACCAAAACAATGAACAAAAACATCCACGAAACCTTTAAAGACTTTCTCTCTCTCTTTCTCGCTCTTTTTTTCTCTCTCTTTCTCTCTTTCTCTCTCTCTCTCTTTTCTCTTTCTCTCGAGACACACCTACACGCCACTTTTCTTTGTCTTTCTCTCTCTTTCCATGTCTCCTCCTTGCCTGTATGTTTCTATATATTTTCCATTCTTCTCTTCCCTTCCCTCCCTCCCCTCCATACCTTTCTTCCCTTCCCTTGCCTTCCCTCACTTGTTCACTCTCTTTACCTTCTTCCCTCTTTTGTTTCTTCCTTCCTTCCTTCCTTCCTTCCTTCCTTCCTTCCTTCCTTCCTTCCCTCTTTTCCTCCCTTCTTTCCCCTGTTTCCACCGACATGACATCATCATTAAATATAATCTTTAAATACCTTTGCGTTTCCCTCTTACCTTCCTTCCTTCCTTTCTTCATTTCCTTTTTCCTTCCTTTTCCTTCTCTTCTTTCCTCCCTTTTCTCTCTCCCCTTCCTCGTGTGTTTTCCAATGTCACCCAAATCTCTTCATATCGTTTCTCCTTTTCCTCCTTTCCCCTCTCTCTCTCCTTACCTTTTGTCCCTCACTCCTTCCTCCTTAAGTATGGGCCCTACATATGCCCAAGCTCATTCATATCCTCTTCCTCTGCCTCCTCTCCTCCTCTTTCTCAGCTGCCTACATCTTATCCACATTTCCTATCTCTCCCTCTCTCCTTACTCTCCCACCTAACGTCTATTTCATGCATATCTTCTTACACTTAGCCCTATTTCCTTCTCTTCTTCTCTTCCTATAGCCTTCCCTCCTTTCCCTTCTCCTCCTCTGGTACTGTTAACTAACCTCGCCTTGTTTGTGTCTCCCTAACAGTCGCCCCCGTGTGTTCTCTCGGCCAGATTACCACATATGCTGTTGGGAAGTACGAGGATGCTGAAGTAACTTGCTCTGTGGACGCGAACCCTACACAGGAATCTTATCAATGGACCTTCAATAACACGGCAGATACGATAGATGTGCCTCAGGTGTGTGTTTGTGTTTGTGTGTGTGTGTGTGTGTGTGTGTGTGTGTGTGTGTGTGTGTGTGTGTGTGTGTATACCTTTTTTTTTTTCACAAGGGAACGTTTCGAATCCACGGGAGGAAGTGTTGGGTATGCTGTAAAATGTATATAAAACGAAAAGAAAGTTTTATTTTTTTTATTATTCTCTCTCTCTCTCTCTCTCTCTCTCTCTCTCTCTCTCTCTCTCTCTCTCTCTCTCTCTCTCTCTCTCTCTCTCTCTCTCTCTCTCTCTCTCTCTCTCTCTCTCTCTCTCTCTCTCTCTCTCTCTCTCTCGCTTTCTCTTTCTCTCCTGCGGGAATTTACAGCACCGTAAACAATTTTGAAAACGCTACAAAATTTGAAATCTTCGCATACATCCCCCAGACTTTATTTCACCGTGTTTCAAGAGGCTGTGTGGCCGCTAGGGTGTAGGAGGGAGGTGATGGAGGGCGTTAGGGTGTAGGAGGGATGTGTTGTGGGATGTGTGAAGGAGGTGTAGGACTCCCCATGCTGAAGGAAGCCCTAGGAAGGAGCTACACGTAAAGGACTCCATCTCCCCTTAAACTCATAAACCTCGACTGACAGAATACTAGAGTGTGTGTAAGTGTTTGTGTGTGTGTGTGTGTGTGTGTGTGTGTGTGTGTGTGTGTGTGTGTGTGTGTGTGTGTGTGTGTGTGTGACCTTGATAGTTGACCTCTTCCAGTGTCGCGTCCCGTTTTTCCTTAGCTGTAGAACCCTTGCACATTGACCTGTTGACCTTCTGAGTGACCTCTGAGCTCTGTCATTTATATATCGACAACAACATGTAACGTTTCGACCAGAAATATCACGTATTTGTTTTGTTAAGCCTTTTGTAATATTAAATCTCAACCTGTAACATTTTCATTCTTCTACAGTGTAAAGTTTTAACCTAACCTAACCAAACCTAACCAAACCTTTTCTCTCGCCTCTATTCATCTATCTATCTATGCATTTATCTATATATTTATTTATCTAACATTTTCATTGCACTCTTCACTCTTGTACTGTATCAAATGTTAACCTAATCTGACCTAACCTAACCTTTCCTCTTGCCTCTATCTATCTATCTATCTATTTATCTATCTCCAGGGTCGCTTCACGTCTCTCAGCAGCCATAGTGTCATCACCTACACGCCCATGACCTCCTTGGACTATGGCACTCTCCTCTGCTGGGCCACCAACACCATAGGCACCCAAAAAGTGCCATGCGTCTTCCACATAGTGCCAGCTGGTGAGTGCCTAGTAGTGGTGATGGTGGTGGTGGTGGTGGTGGTGAGGAGAATGATCAGGGTTATGGCTATGAGAGTGATAATTATAGATAATGTGCGTGATAATGATGAAAAAGAGAGAGTGATAATGATGAGGAGGAAGTGAGCTGTGATGAGGGTGATTGATGGTGGTAATGAGAGGTAATGGTGGTGGTGATGGTGGTGGTGATGGTGATAATGGGGGTAATTTTTTGTTAATTAGACATGGGACAGGTAGGAGTAACCGTTTAGAATTACGATATTAGTGAGGAAAAAGGAAAAGGAAGGAAAGGAATATATGATAGGAAGAGAGAAAGAAAGGAAGGAAGAAAGAAGGGAATACATGATAGGAAGAGAGAAAGAAAAGAGAAAAAAATGAATAAATATGTGAGTTATTCATAGCATGCATGACCGTGAAGGGAAAGAAGAAACTATTCCACTTAAACCCGATAATGAGCAAAAAAAAACCAAAGAAAATAAAAGAAAGCTAAAAGAAATAATAAAACAACATGTAATGATTACCTGAAGGAGATACCAAAAAAAATCTTAATGAACATCGTTATCATTATTTATATATTTCGTTGTTATTTTTACTACTACTACTATTACTACTACTATTACAACTTCTACTAATATTTTCCCCCAGGTAAGCCAGAGCCGCCTACCAATTGCACAGTGGTGGGGGGCGGGGTGCGTGAGGTGAGGGTGAGGTGTGAGGCAGGGGGTAGTGGGGGGCTGCCTCAACACTTCCTGCTCACTGCTACCCCAACCCACCTCTCACATCCCCTCCACCCCGCCCCCCCTACCTTCAACGTGACGGCCATGGAGGAGCCAGAGTTTCAGGTGTGTTGGGGTTGGGGTTGTTGTTGTTGTTGTTATTGTTGTTGTTGTTTTTTCGTCTTTGATTTTGACCTATCTACTTTTTTTTCCCTTTTTTCTGTTTTTTTTCTTTCTTGTGTAACGCTTTGCATTATTCCTTCCTTTTTTATGTGTTTCTCCTCCTCCTCCTCCTCTTCCTCCTCCTTCTTCTCCTCCTCCTCCTTCTCCTCTTCCTATTATCATTTTCACTCTTGCATGCTCTCTCATCTTCTCTTATATATCTTTACATTTCAATTCATTATTATATCTATTTCATCTTTCGTTTAAACTGTCACATTCATCTTTATCGCCAGTTATTTTTCTTTTCCTTTCTCTTTCTTTACAGTTATTCTCTTTCCAATTTTTTCTCTCTCGCTCTCTCTCTTTTTCTTTCTCTCTCTCTCTGTCTCCTCTATTTTCTTCTCTTCTCTTTTCATCTGTCTTCTGTTTTCTCATATCCTCGTCTCCCCTTCCTTCATACATCTCCATTCTCGTCTTTTGCCTCTTCTCCTCTCTTTTCCTTGCTCCAATCTTCTCTTTTCTCCTCTCTTTTACCTCCAAGTCGTTTCACATCGAATTTTCTCTTATCTATCTTCTCTCTCTCTCTCTCTCTCTCTCTCTCTCTCTCTCTCTCTCTCTCTCTCTCTCTCTCTCTCTCTCTCTCTCTCTCTCTCTCTCTCTCTCTCTCTCTCTCTCTCTCTCTCTCTCTCTCTCTCTCTCTCTCTCTCTTTCAGAATCGACCACACCACTGAAGTAATTATAATTCCGTCTCACTTTTTCCCTATCCTTACCTCGCCTTCCTCCCTCACTTCCCTCCCTCACATCCCTCCCTCACTTCCCTCCCTTGACCCCTCACCCTCCTCCCTCACTCCCCTCCCGCGGACAGGTGGAGGGGCTGGTGGTGGGGGGCAGATATCAGCTGAGGGTAAGGGCGGTGAACGAGAAGGGGGTGAGCGAGGCAGCTGTTCTTACCATCAGCAGTCGAAGCACGAACGGCACCACCTACCAGCTGTATGGTGAGTAACAGTGTGCAGGAGGAGCAGGAGGAGGAGTAGTAGTAGTAGTAGTAGTAGTAGTAGTAGTAGTAGCAGGAGAAGGAAATATATGCTTTTGGAAGAGAAAATTAGATGAATATATAAAAAAAATATGAAGAAAGAAGGAAATGGAAATGATTGTAAAAAAATATATATATAATAAGAATGAAGAAGAAGAATGTGAAGAAAGAAGGAATGAATAACCAGTAGACAAAAATGAAGAGAATGAGGAGGTGAGGTAGAGAAAAGAATGCATGAAGAATTTAAGAAGAAAAATGAATGTTGAAAAATGTAGTGAAGGTTAGGATACTGAGAGGGGGGGAAGGGAAGGAGTGGAGAAGAGAGGAGAGAGGAGAGGGGAGGAGAAAGGAAGGAAGAAGTTTGAGGGTGATAAGAGATAAGGAGGCAAGAAAAAGTAGTGTGGAGAGAGAGAGAGAGAGAGAGAGAGAGAGAGAGAGAGAGAGAGAGAGAGAGAGAGAGAGAGAGAGAGAGAGAGAGAGAGATAGAGAAAGGAGGAGGGACAAGGAAAAGAAAATGAGTCAATTGGTTTCATAATGACTTCCTGAAATTAAATTGAACCAACATTTATAAAAAAAATAAAAAATAAAAATATCTTGGTGTTGCTAATGATTTTTTTTTTTTTTTTTTTTTTTTTTTTTTTTTTTTTTTTTTTTTTTTTTTTTTGTTACTCGTTTAATTCCTGTCTTGTGAAATTATTGATTGAATTTCTTTTACTTGTTTTTTTCTTTTTTTATACTATTATTTTTTTTTATTTTACCTCGTCAATTGTTCTCGTGTTGACACTTGTATTTGCAAGTGTTATGAAGGTTTCCTGGAAGACTGTTATTGTTATTATTTTTATTTTCATTTTTATTGTTATTATATTCTTTGTTATTATAGGATGTATATATAATTTTTTTTTTTCACACACACACACACACACACACACACACACACACACACACACACACACACACTTGTATGCTTATAACCCTTCCTCTACACGCCATCAGATTACTGAGGAATGCTTTTGCCCTATCAGCCTTCCCTTCCTCCCCTTCTCTCTCTCTCCTTCCTTCATATATCTTCCCCTTCCTTACACTCTTCACTTCTCCTTCCCCTTTGCAGACCATCACCTCATCCTCTCTAATCCCATCTCCTCCCCCTTACTCCCATCCTCTTAGTTTCCTTTTGTTCTCGTTGCCATTCTCTCCCTCTCATTCTTACCTCACAACCCGCCATCTTCCCCTTCCTTTTGTCCTTCTTTTTTACAGGATAACCCATTGTGTCCCTCTCCCTCTCTCCGCTTCCCCTCAGACGGACCCTCAGAAGCGGAGGTGAGAGACAGCGGTAAAAGTCCACACGGAGGCGAGAACGAGGACAACGAGACCTCTAACGACCCTCTGTTTGGTGCCCTCGAAGTGCCCTCAGTCCTCGCTGCGGCCCTTGGAGCGGGGTGCGGCCTTCTCCTTTTGGGAATCCTCCTCCTCATCCTCCTGGTCTTCCGTGGTAGGAGGAGGAGGAGGAGAAGGGAAGAACAGGCACAGACGACCCCTTCTTCCTCATCGTCCTCGTCTTCCTCCCTCGTTCCCGGCCGTTGTCTCTCCCTGGGCGTGAGAAGCGAGGCCAAGGGGAGGATACCACCCAGCAGGGCAGTCCCCAGCAGGAGTGAAAGCACCGCCGCCATGTTGAGTCCCGGGCACTTGGACACCTGTTTGGAGAGGGACATGCAGGTAGGAGGAGGAGGAAGAGGAGGAGTAGGAGGAGGAGGAGGAGGAGGAGGCGGAGGAGAAGGATAGAAGAGGCTTACGTATGTCATAATTGCCTTGAAGGAGATAAGAGGTGAGAGGGGGTGAGAGAAAGTAATAAATTTGAACAAGGATAAAAGAGAGGAAGAGTGAGGGAGAGTAACGCAGGAAATGTTGCAAGGAAGGAAGGAGGACGAGAGAGAGAGAGAGAGAGAGAGAGAGAGAGAGAGAGAGAGAGAGAGAGAGAGAGAGAGAGAGAGAGAGAGAGAGAGAGAGAGAGAGAGAGAGAGAGTATAGAAAGTGATGGATGAAGAGAAATGGAAGGGTAACGAAAACTAATTAATCAACAAACCCTTTTAACCTTCATTTTTACCTTCCATTGCTATTTCTCCTTCACCTCCTCCTTTACCTCCTCCTCCTCCTCCTCCTCCTTCTCTCTCCAATGCTACTCCTCCTTCATCTCCTCTTCCTCCCGCATAGATGGACCCGGAGAGCGATCAAGAGCCTGACGTCATTCCTCTGCGGGAGTCTACGGGCGGCGGCATGGGCGGGCCTGCCACTGTCCTGCCCCCTGAAGGATACACCTGCTTAGCCCCCGCCTTCCACGCCCCACAGGTAACCAAGGCAACGTTCACCTGGGTAATTAACGTGCAGTTAATTAACCCGGAGTCATGAAACTAATTAGGCAATAGTGAGTGAGTGGGTGAGTGAGTGAGTGAGTCAATCAGTCAGTCAGTCACCTCATCAATGATTTAACGACTCATGCAGCAAGTCAGTTCGCTTACCAACTAAGGAATTTTAATTATTTATCAAACTGACAAACTGCACCTTTTTTTTTTTTTACCATCAAACAGTTATACACACACACACAAAAAAAAAATAATAATAATAATAATAAAAAAAATAATAATAACATACCACATATCCTCCCTACCAGACCCTCGTGGACTTCACCTACCCTGGCGTGGACACCCTTACAGCCACCCACCCCCAAGTACCATCTCAGGGGACCTACTACCCTAGAGAGCATCTTATACATCCCTCTGGCTACCTCCACGAGCTCCCACACGGATCTATACCCCCAGGGAGATCTCAAGCACACCCTCCGACCCTCTACCAAGATTTTGACACCCTCGAACCCAGCCTCCCGCCGCCAGATGACTTCTTAGACTCTGAGAGGAGGAGGACGCCTAGTAGACAAGAGAGCCGAGAGGACGCAGACACGCCGAGCACTCCTCTTCTTCGACGGAGTGAAAGCTGTGTTTGATGCCCTGAGGAGATGCGAGTGTAGACCAGTGTAGCTTGTGTGTGTGTGTGTGTGGGTGGATGTGTGTGTGTGTGTGTGGGTGTGGGTGTGGGTTAGTGGGTGTGTGTAGAGCCGAAATCCCTCCCGTGAAAGAAATGTTAGTAAAGTTTTGGCGTGCCGGTGTAAAGAAACTGTAACTCAAGTCAAAGAAAATGACGATGTGTGTGTGCGTTGGTAAAGGAGAAAAAACCATAAACTGCATAAAGAAAAGTGATTTACGGCGGCAGTGCTCGCGAAATGAGAAGGGAGAGAGAAGGTGAGAGAGAGAGAGAGAGAGAGAGAGAGAGAGAGAGAGAGAGAGAGAGTCACGTTTTCTATTATACAGTATAAAAAAATAATCATAAAAACTTATCCGACGACAGAGAGACAGACAGATAGACAGACAGACAGACAGACAGACAATTCATCTCACTTCTTTTTACACGTTTCAAGAAGAATCAACTTTTTTGTCTGTAAGTCATTTCGTAGGTCAATAAAACATACCTTTGCCTACCCTTACCTAAATACCTCTCCACCTTTTTTTTCCCACAGGTAACTAAACCAAGATGTACCCGAGAAGAGAGAGAGAGAAAGAGAGAGATAGAGAGAGAGACAGCATCCCTTCATAAACTTACCTGCGTCTCTCCTCATTGATTTGACGCCACAAGTTCACTCTCGTCTTCGTAATTGGCTCGTGACTTCGGCTTCCTGGTTTTAATTGGTTACTACTACACCTACACCACCACCACCACCACCACCCTCCTCCTCCTCCTCCTTACTCCCCCGGCAAGTTCTGACCGGTAATTGGGGGAGGTATATAACAAATGCCAGGTAATTATTAGTATTGGGCATTTTGTTGGTAATTGGAGTAACACTAGGCATTGTAACGGTGGCACTTGTAGAGGGTAACGTTGGTATCTTTGAACACACACACACACACACACACACACACACACACACACACACACACACACACACACACTTTGCTTATAAATTAGTTATTGAAATATACTAAAAACCTTGGTAAGAAAGTACTAACAGTCTAACACACATGTTTTTGTTTTAGTATAATTTTGTAGAATCTAATCTAACAAACATTTCAATAACATCGTTTGTACAACTAACACTTATATGGAAATTTAAATAATGTCAAAATGGAAATACAAGAGGAATTAAGATGAACCAATTTCTGCGACAACATAAAGAGAACATATTGACGAAGAGCAAAAATACAGCAAGACGTATGTATGTATGTATGGATGTATGTATGTATGAACGTATTATCTTAACTGCCTAATGTGGAACGAAACATATAACCTCAATAGGCAGTGAAAGAATTGAGACTCGTTTTCCTACGCCTATATAAGAGAGAATGAATATATATATGTGGGTAACACCTGTATTTTGTGGGAGGTGGAGGTAGGAAGGTAGGCGTCGAGGGTGGATGGAACCTCATTCGATCTCGGTTTTTTCATTATATTAAGAAAAAAAAAACTCTTAATGAAGCGGTGAATTTAAAATGAGATCGTAATTGCATCGTCAGAGATTCTTTTTTTATTTTTTTTTTCATCCGTGTTTAATTTTCTGTTTTGGTATAATTAGTCCGAGTTGTATTTGCCAATTTGCTTTTAATTATTGATTCTAATTAAGTGACATTTGATATCCACCTCTGTGCCGTTTTTTATGTCCATCACTATTATTATTATTATTAATTTTATTATTATTATCATCATCATCATCATTGGGTAGGATAGGACATTTTTTCTTCTTCTACATTCCGTGGAAGGTGAGGCTTAGTTATTCACTCTCACCCACTGCCTCCTTTACCCTTCCCAAAATCAGCTAATACTACTACTCCACTCATTTTGTCCATCTTTGGGAACTGAAACTTGCTCACCTTCCTCTATCGATGTCCACAATTCTATCAACAAGAACTAATGCGTTGCTGTATCCTTGCTGTTCTTGTTCTATTCGGACAGTGACGAGGGACGTTGCAAACAGACTCTTCCTCAGCTTGTATGGTCAGCCTGTGAGAAGCCCTGGCGAGGGAATGAATGCTGTTACGGCTTCCTGGAACTCTTGGGATGCTGTTCCTTGTTCCTTTCATGGGATAGAGTTGTTTGCCGTTCACTCGTAACTGTCGAAACACAAGTCATCAAGGATCTCAAGTAAAGGCTTAGTTTAGGCTCGCGTGGCATCCAGAAACTCGTTGATATTGTTTTTTGTGTGTGTCAAAGTAGTAAAATTGATGGAAAAATAATGATGTTAGTGTAGTGTTTTTGGGATAACTGACGGTATATGCAGAGTGGCAGACCTTGTGTGGCGTGAAGAGAATAAGTGGCCTTATTTTATCACTTACGTCACTTTAGAGAGAAGAAAAAGAAAAAATATAGTGTTTATTATCATTTTCTTAGTTGCTTGAATGACTGCTTGATTTTATATGCATCGGGATGGTGTTTTCTAATCAATACTTTCTCATCTACGTCAGAATTTCGTTTCGATGCATCACAGTGGTCTTAGTGTATCGTGTCTACAGTGTATCGTGTACTAGAGAGAGGCAGTGTTATATTATTCTACTTACGACCTTCAGCACCTTTGGAAACATTCTACAAAGGGTTATATGTTCATCCTTTCTGTTCCCTTGTGTTCTTTTCATAGGCACGAGACTGGATATTAATAAGATAATGCGAAAAAAAATACTAAATGAAGGAGAAAAACACTATATGCCTTCTATATTTTGATTTTTCTTACTTAATACTGATTATGTTATCTTCGTGTTGCCTAACTGACCATTAGGCATCTGGTGTACTTTTTTCTGTCCTCGGTATCAAGTTTTGTCACCAGGACTTACCACCTTCACTATGCATTGTCCTTCTGTTTATCCTCGCTGCTCTCCTTGTCGTGGTCGCCTGGTGGCCTATGGATGGACTCTCTAAAATACCTATATCCAGCCAGGCGTGGTGAAAAACATGTTTGTCGAGGTGGCTGTCCGAGTGTGAGCCTGTGTGTGTGTGTGTGTGTGTGTAAATAAACTGTTATTGTTGACTCTATTGATTATTATTATTATTATTATTATTATTATTATTATTATTATTATTATTATTATTATTATTATTATTATTATTATTATTATACGTCTACAAATACTACTTCTACTACTACTACTACTACTACTACTGGTTTTTTCTATCCCCGTCCTCCCTTTCTCTCAGCTTTGTCATCCTCAACTCTTTCACTTTCAATCCTCCCTCACCTCTTCCCTTTCCTTGCATTTCCTCCAACATTCCTTCAGCGCGCACAGCCTCCCCTTCATCTTTATCTTAACACCACCGCTAACACGAGGCAGGTACGCAGTGTGATGCCTCTAATAGACTAGTAGGCGAGAGAAAAAGTTTGTATTGATTCATAAAGTTGTTGGTCTAGGAAAGTGGCACGTGGCAACATGGTTAGTGACTGGATTCTGATGCTATAGAACGGGTTTCGAGTTGCAGACAACCTCTTCTCTCTCTGTATGTGTGTATCTCTCTCTCTGGTTTTTTTCTCTCTTTCTCTTTCTCTCTCTCTTTTTTCCTGCTGTAGGCGACGTAGAGCTGGTCTCCTCACCTTGCACGCAGACAGCATTGCGACATTTGGAATTCGTTCATCGTAATGCGACGAAGCTGATACCTTCCCCACACGCCACACTTTACGAAAGATGGTCAGTAGTCAGCATAGTTGCAGCAGCAGCAGCAGTTTTGTGGAAAGCGAAACGCGCCGTCTTCTTCCCTGAAAAGCCTAGCAAAAACCGAATGCTTTAGAATTACCGGAGAGATTTGTGAGAGCTGAGGTTGCTATACATTATTTGCCTTCAGTCCAGTCCTTCTTGAAAGGGAGATACATAACCAGGAAGAGAAGATGCATACACACACACGCGCGTACATACACACAAACACACACATACACACACACACACACACACACACACACACACACACACACACACACACACACACACACACACACACACACACACACACACACACACAGGCAAACATTATAGTCTTGCAAATGTGGAGAAAACGTTGACTGAATTTCCTTAAATGTAGACCTAATAATTATCTCGTTAGATTAGAGATACTGTGTCTTTATCTCTCTCTCTCTCTCTCTCTCTCTCTCTCTCTCTCTCTCTCTCTCTCTCTCTCTCTCTCTCTCTCTCTCTCTCTCTCTCTCTCTCTCTCTCTTTCTCTTTCTCTTTCTCTATGAAAATCCATAAGCTCTCAAGGATTTGATGTAATTTTCTTTGTTACAGAGAAAGAGAGAGAGAGAGAGAGAGAGAGTCGCACTTTATTCTTCTCCTTCATTTCTTTTATCATGTTACGTTCATTTATCTCATTCGTGATATCATTTTTTTTTTTTTTATTCCTTCCTCTCTTTCTTCCTCTTTGATATAAATTCTCACTTTTTTCTCCTATCTCCCATTCTTTTCATTCTTCTTTATTTATCACACTTTTTTCGTCTCCCATATTTACTGTTAAGAGATTAGTGAATGATGAATGGAAGTAAGATTTTCAAAAAGATGTGTATGTATATATATGTGTGTGTGTGTGTGTGTGTGTGTGTGTGTTTTCATTGTTCTGCTCTTGTCGTAACTGCAATTAGGGACATTTTTTATGATGTCAAGGAGTCGTTACTTGAAATTTAACTCCCTTCCCTCAATTAGTGGCTTCAGTCTTTTCTTTCTTCCTTCCTTTAATACTCTTTCTGTTGTGATTTTCAGTTGCTTTATTATTATTATTATTATTATTATTATTATTGTTGTTATTATTATTGTTATTATTATTATTATTATTATTATTATTATTATTATTGTTATTCTCTTAATTAGTCATTCAAATTGAGTATCACGTACATGATCCCACTTGCATTTCAATTAATCTCTCTCTCTCTCTCTCTCTCTCTCTCTCTCTCTCTCTCTCTCTCTCTCTCTCTCTCTCTCTCTCTCTCTCTCTCTCTCTCTCTCTCTCTCTCTCTCTCTCTCTCTCTCTCTCCCTCTTTCCCATTTTCTTTCGGGTGCAGTAAGTAGTCTAGTTTCCCCTCCAACAGAGAACGAGGGTCGTAAAAAATGTGGGAAAAATAGGAGAATTTGTAGAATTTTGCAGACGTTCGCTGTTTGCAATGAAAAGACTCAGTTATTGCGGCCTTTTGAGAGAGAGAGAGAGAGAGAGAGAGAGAGATTAACTTATATTCTTTCTATTCCTGTCAATTGTTTTATAAAAGAGTTTGTCACGTGTAATTAAAAAAAAATGGATTTGCGTAACTTAAATAGCAGAAGAAAAAGATGATGTTGAAAGGAAAACTCAAAGAAATAAAGAATAGAAAAAAAGTGGACAGCAATAATAATAATAATAATAATTAAAAAAAGATAGTATCGAGTTTAATGGAAGGAATAAAACATAAAATAAACGGACAACAGTTAAATCTAAGGTTATAAATATCAACTTGACCCTCTTTTGTTTACAAGTTCGTTACGCCATGGCGGTTATATACAGTCTTTTGTTTTGGCGGGAATAATGTCCTTCCAAGATTTCTTTCATTCTTTTTTTTTATATCTTTTTCACGGTGGAGGGAGTAAAGATTTATTTTTCCACAGGTGTGTCCGAGGGGGGGGGGGGAAGGAGGGAAGAAG